>APFE030991553.1:22919-38805 GCA_000404065.3 Pinus taeda | reverse complement strand
TCTCCAAACACTGCGGAAACACAAGCTATGTGCCAATTTGGAGAAATGCACTTTTGGCATGACCGAGGTTCAGTATCTGGGATACATAATTGATGAACAGGGGGTGCATGTCGATCCAGCCAAGGTCCAAGTCATTCGGGATTGGCCCTCTCCAACCACTCTAACAGAGCTCCGCAGCTTTCTAGGTCTTGCCAACTTCTACCGCAGGTTTGTGTTGGGGTTTTCTCATATTTCGTGGCCCTTGAGTCAAGTCACCAAGGGCGGGGCGAAAGCAAAATTCTTTTGGTCTGAATCTCAATAGAAGGCATTTAGGGAGTTGAAGGATCGCCTCTTCACGGCACCAGTGCTCGCGTTACCAGATTTACAACAACCATTTGAGGTCGAGACAGATGCCTCTGACTATGCTGTTGGGGCAGTCCTTACTCAACATGGACATCCAGTGGCATATCACAGTGAAACACTTTCAGACACAGTCCGGAAGTACCCCATTTATGATAAGGAGATGTATTCCATTGTACAGGCCTGCCGACAATGGAAGCATTACATTTTGGGGAAGGAAACGGTCATCCACACAGACCACCGACCTCTGCAGTTCATACAGACCCAAGGGAAATTGCAGAATGATCGCCATCAGAAGTGGTCTACATACCTGCAACAGTTTCACTTGAATATCAAGTATAAAAAGGGCAGCACCAATAATGTTGCAGATTGCCTCAGTCGTCCACCGATCATGGGGCTAACCACCGTGCTCAACTCTTGCGGGCACGAGACTTCTGATTGGCCACTTCTCTACAAAAGCGACCCAGAATTCGGCCACACATACCAGACACTCTTGGAGGGTCGGCAGGGTGCAGATTTTCACCTCCAGGATGCCCTATTATGCCACCTCGGTCACCTTTGTGTTCCTTCAAGCGAGCGTGCCAAGATGATTTGGGAAGCACACTACAGTCGGGCTGCTGGGCATTTCGGGGTCGAGAAAACAGTGGCAGTACTGCAAAACTATTTCTATTGGCCGAATCTTCGACAGGATGTTGGGAAGTACATCCGATCATGTACTGCCTGTGCCATTGCCAAACCGGCCATTAAGAAGCACAGCCTCTATACCCCGTTGCCTACCCCTAGTCGACCTTGGGAATCCATCTCCATGGATTACATGTCGGGCCTTCCTTCCACTAAGCATGGAAATGACTGTGTTTTTGTGGTCGTCGACAGGTTCTCGAAGATGGCCATTATGATGGCCTGCAGGAAAAATATCACAGCAGAAGCCACTGCTAAACTCTTCTTTGAACGAGTGTGGGTGCACTTTGGGATCCCACAGTCTATCATCTCAGATCGGGACAGTCGGTTTCTCAGCACATTTTGGTCCAGTCTCTGGTCAATGCTGGACACCAAACTCACGAAGTCCACAACCTCCCATCCTCAAACTGATGGCCAAACAGAGGTTGTCAATAGGATGATTGTGCACATTCTACGCATGTATAACTCAAAGCATCCACGCACATGGGACGAAAGCCTCCCCTATGTTCAACACAGCTACAACCGAGCTCTTCACAGCTCCACTGGCCATAGCCCTTTTTAGGTGGGGTTGGGATTCCAGCCACTATGCCCCATTGATGTGGCCATGCCACTTGCAGCTACTCCCATGAATTCAGCTCATGTCCAGTCTGAAACAGATAAGGCCACGAGCTTCATTGAGCGCATCCAACATATTTGCCAGCAAGTCCATGACATTCTTGAGAAATCAAATGCCAAGTACAAGCAGCGACATGATCAACATCGGGTGCCACACAAGTTTCAGGTGGGCGACAAAGTCTGGTTGCATTTGCAAAAGGAACGCTTTACTGGAGCCTATCGGAAATTGAGACCACTCCGATATGGTCCTTACACCATTACTAAGGCTATGGGAGACAATGCATTTGAGCTCAGCATTCCCCCATTCCTTGGCCTGCACCCAGTGTTCAATGTAGACCGCCTGCGGCCATACTTTCCACCATTACTAGACACATACGACATTGCAGAACAGCTCCAACCCACGGAACTAAATCCAGATTGCATGGAACAAGCTGCAACTGATCGGATCATGGACACAAAGATCAAGAACACTCACCAACAGAATATCCAACTGTATCGAGTTGTCAAAGCAGGCCAACTCCTTCAGCAGGGCAAGTGGTTCACCAGGGAACAGGTTCAGCAGAAGTTTCCTCATCTCATGGAGGAGCTCAACGCAATGGGGACCATTGCTTCCTAAGGGGGGAGGAATGATCCAGGTGGATATTGGTGGCCACCTGCCAAGTCCACCTGGACCCCCACCATTGTCTTTCTCGGCATTTTCAGTTTCCTTAATTGTAGCACAACTTACTATTTTTAGCAGTTTTTCGGGTCCTGAACTTCCGGAGCCGTTTTGAGGCCCTAAACGACGTTTTTTGGGATTCCAGGGGCAACACGGGTCCATGGAACATGGACCAGTGTTGCCGTTCCAACAAAGATAGTGCTCGAATAGATCTTTCTAATGAGCTATTGTACGCGTCAAACGGAGATCATATGCTAAAGTTACGACCCCGGGAAGTTGATGTACCAACTTACCCCCAAACGGGGCCCACAGTTTGGCGTTTCATCTCCTAGGGTTAGGTTTTGGAATGTTAGGGGTTTTTCATTGTTTCTCAACAATAAATAGGCCTTCGAGCCTCATTGTAAGTCAGTTCAGAGGCATGTAGCCCACACATCTCTTCTCAGAGATAGCTACCATCGCCCTAGCTAGTTATTTCCATTTCTGATTGTAAGCATATTTCAGTATTTTCCATTAATGAAATGAAGTATTATTTCCGCTGCATATTTGTGTATATGGTTATCTCTGTAATTTGTTGCGTTCCTGTTTAAATCCGGATCACCCTGTATTGCTACAGGAAGCGTTCCAAGATCCTTTTGATGGTGGAGATGGTGTTTTGAGGGTAGGAGAAGATGGATGAATATAGGAGGAAGTGAATACAGTTTGGGGAGGCCTCCTAGCTAAGACCATGACCTCTTAGAGGTCTATCTTGCACCAAGGTGGATCCCCATGGTGTCCTTAATTGCCTAAAATATGATTGTGGAAATAGAGTTTGAGAGAAGTATGAAGGGTAAAGGGAGAAGATTGATAAATTCAAGTGGATATCAAAAGGTGTGCCCACGCCTACAGATCAATCACAACCCTACAACTAGACAAATGCATGCATCAATTGATCAATAGCACAATGATATGAAAAGTGGTGGAAAATATGAGTTGAATTTGATTAACATCTATTTTATTTGACAACACTACTATGATCACTAAACTAACTCCTAAGTTGTCAAAGTAATCATGCAAAAGGATAACTAACATCTATCTATTTCCATGAAATCATAAACAAATGTTTTTAGAATGATATTGTAAATCCTTCCAGTCACTCTTCCCACAAGTGAGGTGATAGGGAAGCCTCCAAACACAAATTTTTATAGTTTAAAATCTACTGCAACAAAAGAAAAACATGAAATGCTTGAAAACACGAACAAGACAGAAATATAGAAGAGGGAATAAAGCCTCTGGGTTGGGCCCAAACCCAAGGGTTTCAGCCCTCTATAACTAGCTCAAATGTATCTCAATAACAAACTTCTCACTAGGAAAAAATAGTAGTCTCATACATCACATCAAAGTTAATAACAAGGTCAAGCCCTGGGCTTAATAACTACTCCTAACTTAATAAAAATGTTGAATCCTAGTAAGCCTTTCAAATGGTTTATTTATATAAAAAGGTATTTGATGGCAAATCACTTGAAAATAGGAGTGGTTCCCTCCAATAGCTCAAAAATTGTGGATATTGTCCTCCTTAAGCTTCACTTTCACTTGAATTTACTCAGGTGTTCGTGAATTCGAGCTTGTGAGTGAGGATTTGGTGATCTCAAGCTGAGTTAGAGAGTTAAGGAGGTGGACAAGCCTCCCTATATTCTCTCCTGGTTGTCTCCACCAAGACCCTACATAGTAAATGCCTAAAAAATGCTTCTTTTTCCTGCAATTTAATCACATTAGGCCACATACTATGAAAAACACCTTTTAGTCTTCTTGATAAGCACATTATGACTAAAAATTTGAAATAATGTGAGAAAAGGACAATTCTAAGGGTTGGACAACATAATGAACCTCAAAATATACATATTAAAGGGATCCATCATTAACCCCTACTGAAGGTCGTGCTCATCCTCTGAGAAACTTAGTCATCCATATGAATCTCATTCATGGTCCTGATGGCCTCTCTGACATCCCAAGACACTTCAAATGGTATTCGCTCCTATGGATAAAAACTTACATTTTCCTCTATATAAGTCCATACTTTTTGTTCCTCTACTTGGTTTCTTTCTTCTTGAGTTTGAGTCATATCCATTTGATTTTCAGTCTTTGCATGATTCTTTTGTATAATGGGGTTCTTTCCAAGACATTCCTTAGCCTTTAAGGACATTGATACTCTCTGATTTGCAGAATGTGGGGTAAGGTATGCCACCTTCTCTAACAATAATGTAGACTCTCTATTCCTAACATCCTAAAGGTGTCCTAAAAATGTAGAATGAATTTCTCATAGGTTTCTATGTACATAGGTGCTAAATCAGAATCAGGGGAGATGAGGTTATGATTGTTGATGACAGTTGCAACACTCACCAATTCTAGTATGATGTATAAGGGATATTTCTCTTCCTTTTCCATCACCTTATTTATCTCTTCAACCCTTATCTCCTCATGTGTTAACCAAGATGCTGATTCCATGAGTTTCATATCTCCCAATCTTAAATTGGGGTCCCAAAACTTTAGATCTGTAAGGATCAAATTATGGGTATAAAAATAAGCAAGTTTTTTTGAGTCCTCCATTCTCACCTTTTTGCAAAAATAAATAAATTTGTTGTAGTCTTGGAAAGGAAAATACTCATATTTTTCTAGCGTCTTAATTTGAAATTACAATCACTTCTCCTTGAGGAAAATTTCATAGGATTTGGATGGCTTTCTGAATTGTATAGCCTCCATAGAGAGACTTGCCATAGTGGCAAGTTGTGTTTCCTTTTATTGCAGTTGCTATTATAGTCTTGTATTTTTTGCCTGTAGTTGCTCCCTCATGGTTGACTCCCTCAGTTTTAGGTCACTTAATTCCTTTCCCATTTCATTGATATTTTCCTCCATTAGGCCCACATCTTCTACATTTTTGGATTTGGAAATCTGCATCCATCTATGTGTCCTTCCTCTTTCCTTTTATAATTGAAGGAAGAGTGGGATGGAAAAATTCTAGGGTATAATCCTACCTCCTTCAACAAACTAGTATTAGGACTCTAAATTAGGTTGTAGATTAGGATATTGAAGCTCTTGGAGGAATTTTTCTTCTACTTTTGAGGTGGCTTCTCCTTCTTGTAGCTCCTTTTTTTGCTCATGTATCATCACTCATTTCTCTGGTAGCTCTTCTTTTTTCTTCTTGATCAAGGGCAGTTTGTGTCTTGGGATTCTTGAAGGTCACTGCCCTGGTTGTGGGCCTTCTCTCATATGTCACAAGTGGTTTGGTTTTTCCCTTAGGAGAGGTAATCTCCTGAATTTTTTCTTCCCTAGGCCCGCCCCACTTCTTCCTTCTTACTACATGACTCCTCAATAACGATATGGACCTTTGAAGGAGGTTGTGGTTTCCCTTATCTAATCCTCATGCTCTTACTTGTTTTGAAATATAGGGGACCTTGCATTAGCTACCTCCTCTTAGGCTTCATAGATGTGCTCAATGTGGCTAGTGTGGCAACCACTTCTTTCTCTGTATTCCTTGGAGAGAGACTTGTATGATATCCATGCTTTTTTTTTCCTTGGGGTTTAGAAATATTCTTAGGGATTTATTTTTCTTCTACTTGTTTCTCCCCTTATTCTTCCTTAAGCTCTACTTCTTCGTCCTCTATTTTTATTGCTTCTCGTTCCTTTGTTTTTGATCCCCTACCTCCAGCGTTAGAGATTGGTGTTTCTCTAGGTGTGATGGCTTGGGTATCAATGAAGACCTCCCTGTCCATGTCCATAAAATCAATCTAGAGGACAAGGTTCCTTAAATGGCTCAAATAATCAATCAAAATTAACTTGATACAGCCATGGTGGGCTATGTGTTAATTCTTTCCTTCTCTCACCTTCTGGCTCATCTCAATAATTAAGTGTAGGAGGAAATGGGGAACACTAAGTCTTTGAGGGAGAGGAAATTCTACTTTGAATTTTAACTCATGAAGTAACCTAAAATGATAGGCATATACCACATTCAATATCCATTCACAATATATATATATATATATATATATTCTATAATATATATATATTATATATATATATATATATATATATATATAGATATATATAGATATATTTATATATATTATATATATATATATTATATATATATATATATATATTTGAGGATGCGATAAGACACCTCATCCCAAGGATAAGGTAGGCTCTCCCTTCTCATTCCATTATTATCTTCTATAGGTTTTCCTTTTAGAATGAAGAAGTTTTTCTTAGCTATGAAACTCACTACTTTGTCCTCTTTTCTACATCGAGTTCCCAAGGGTAAGCTAGTCACTTTGCTTATAGTTTCAGGGCTTAAAGAGATGGCCAATCCTCTAAAAACAATGGTTGCATTATCTTCTCCTTAAGAATGAAATGCAATGGAGAATTCATGAGTGATATCATCATCATAGCCTTTTAATAGTTCAAAAAAACCCAGCCATTGATGCCTTCAAAAAATGTTAACTAAAGGAGGGTGTTGGTGAATTATCTTGGTGTCTATGGGTCCACTTCTATTAAATCCACCCCTTATTTCTTCTACTCTCCCTTCTTGGTGTTACTTAGGTGTGGAATTCAATTTTATTCAGAGCAATATGAGTGGTAGAAACAATGTTAAACCTCCTATTTATTAGTGAGGGGTAAGGATGCTAGAATTCATATCAAATCAAATTATTTTTCTCTACCCCTATCTTATCTTTACACACAACAATTTCCAAAATACCTATTGCTCAAATGTATTTTACAAGTTACCAAATTCAGGGAAAATTTCTCATGTAATTGTATGGAAATCAAGGAGGGAGGAAGCCATTTCTTTTCAAAATAATTTTGTATGTTCATGAGGGTTGAAGATAATTTCACATCATCATGGCTCTATTTAACCCTTAAATTACCTCCTTTATCTCCTTCTCATCCCTCCTATAGTAGTTCAAACCCTATTGTAGCTTCCTCCTATAACACTTACAAGTAAAGTTTGAAACAGCTTAGTGGCATCCTAGGCAGTCTCATAGCAATAGCTCAACCTTCTTCTAACTACTTTTTTGAAATGAGAGATGGTGCAAATGGAGTCGAGCCCAGTACATAATACTCACTTTATGGTAAAGGCTTGGAGTGCTTTGGTGACATGGAACATACATGAGTTTCCTTTTTTTGAACTTTCGTCCCCACTCCTTGCAATCATTACCTCTCTCCTCGTGATTATCGCCTCACCCCTTGCAAGCACCACCCCATTTGATTTGACATGTCCATGTTTCATGGGTGAGTTAATATGAACTTTAGCTAACTACCCGAGGGTGGCCAAGTTCATTCGACACCTCTAGCCTATTGAAGCTCCTTTCTCGGCCATTAGCACATTTTAGAATTTTATGCATAGGGAAGAGGTTAGGTTTGTCATTCCTATGCCTTCCCATGGATCAAATTATTGGATATGGTTTCATGTTGGAGTTGGGCCTCATAAAATCATGATCTTGAGGGAGTTGATTTCCTTGGCTCGTTTTTGTTCAGGCCTTCATAACTTGATGATCTTCTCACTGATAACCTTGCTATGTGTGCAGGAGCCTTCCCTGTGTCTAAGTTCATACTAGTGGAATATATGGCATGATTCCTAAGGATGATGTGCCTCCTATATGCTACAGAAATGGCTCCATGATAATCTCTCTGGGAAAAAAATCCAGGGAGTTCTGTTGTGACAATAGAAGCTGCTACAGGAAGAGTATATTTCCTGTAGCAATCATTTAATCCTCTCTTCAAGTCTTCATTTTACATTCCAGGTTGAGGGAAAGTGATTAAAGGAATGAGTATAGGATTAGGATCATGAGGAAGTTGTGTATTTTATAGAAGAATAAAATACAAATATTTTCTATATTTTTTTGGATGCATGACAGAGGAATATTTTAGAAATTTTTTGGTTAGATGGAGCAAAAGGGTGATGGGGTTGACATTAGAGGACCTCTCTTAACATTTCCTAGAGACAACATGGCCTTATTTGTTCTCTTTCCCATTGAATCCTCCTCCTATATCCTTATAGGCGCCTCCTGTAGCATTGATCTGAAATTGGAGTAGGTGTTTTCTTCCTCTTTTCCAAAATCATATAAAAACAAAAATAGGATCGTGTTGATGCTTTGCAAGATAAAATGGGTCTTTAAACAAACATGTTTTTCCAATGTCTCTTCAATTCATGAATTATTCTTCACATGTCACTTAACATAAGAAACATAACATAATATAACTCATATAGGCATAATGAAGAGATAACAAAAGATTGGTTGATGGAGTTCAACCCACCTGGGCTACATCTCCGGGTCTGCCAACATAGCTAGACCACTGATATATTCAATAGAAAAATGGAATACATAAATAGTTAGCTGATGGTAAAAATGTGTTTATTACTCCTACAATTTAATGTTCTCCAGCAAATAATTCTCACAAAAAAACAAAAACAAAAATCAAATTGAAGAACATAACAAAACTTCCCTAGACATAAAATAATGAGAAAAGTGAATATCATTTGAACCTTGCAAGTTATATTTGTTGTAGTAGACTTCTAAAGGTGAGAATACCCCTACAATTCCCTCTCCATGCCCAAACCCCTTCCATAATTGCTTCCAAATCCTAATTGATCCATACACCTTTGGTCTCAAACCTAAAAAAAGGCTAATTAGATGTACTCAAATAAGAAATTAGAGACCATCAATGGAATTATAACATCCAAAAACCTTGAGTTCCCTCTTTCTGATCTCAATTTGGCCAAAAATGACAAAATATATGGCTCTCCAAAGCTCCATATGAGTTTTACAATTAAGAATCCTACACATTAGATCATCTATCTAGTGGTTCTACAATTTTGTCCCAAATTCTCCTAACCAAGTGACAAAATCGCCCTCCACCAGTGCATTTTGTAGGTTCATTAATTTTCCTAATGACCCCTTAAATCTAAAATCACAGCCATATGGGCCACATAGGGTCGAGGGTAGGGCCTTAATGCCTGCCCCCACTATTTTAGTGCCTTTTTCTCTCAGAACATGGTCTTATGGGTGCCACAAGTCCAAGGGATGGGATAACCATCTACCCTTCCAACTAGGCCCCTTCAACACTAGCACATGGTCATATAAAGTTCCAAAGGCCTTGGGATTGGCCCTCTTGCTAGAGCGCCTTCTATCTTAGTTCCTTTGTCCTGGAGCTATGATCTTGTGGCAAAGTCATGACCAGGGTCGAGCTTCCACCTAACAATCCTTTCATTATCCATTTAAGCCTCTTTGCTGGGGTTGCATGAAGGTCAAATGGCTAGGGGCTGAACCCCTCATAGGCTCCCTCTGCCATAAGCACTTTCCATAAGTGCCAAGGGTCATATGGATGCAAACATGACTAGGGGCCAGGGGGCCTGACCCCTTCCACGTATGAGCATTGATGTAATGTTTAAATTGAATTTTGGTTCTATGGTTAATAATAACCAACACGCAAGTCCAATGGTAGAGAATTGGACTTATGAACATGAGGTTGTAGGATCAAATCCCTAGAGGTGTATTCAACCCATTACAAAAATTTTGGCCTTTGATGGGGTGCCACGTGATAGCCCATGATTGGGCCACGTGACACTACTTCATTGGTCCACATCAACATGTACAAACCAATCAAATGTACCTAACTACCAATGAAATGGATGATGCCACTTGTCAGCTTCGGGTTGGATCGTACCTATACGGTCACCCTACTAACTCAGTAGTATGGTCAACCCAGTCAACTTCCTTGCTCAAATTTTACCTCTTTGGCCAAATGGTCAACACGTGGTAATGTGAACATATGATGTCAGATTGAGGTGAAAATGAACATCGTTGGATGCAGAATGATGAGAACTTTGACTTGATGCCAGCTTCAAGACTTTGTAGGAACTTTCTTTTTTGAGCTAAAAATTGATCACCTTATCACACCTCCCCACTAGGAACTTTTGGACTCCAAAAGCTTACTTCCCTAGTCAATAAAGAGGTTAGAACTAAAAAACACCCAAAAACTCAATCCAAAATTCATTCTTTTCAATTCGTGCCCTTCTAGCCCCAATCAAGGCACTTCACCTATCTTCTTTGTGAAGAGATACTATCTTGTTAAGAATTGAGCCAAAATTTTTATTGTTGATGCAAGAACAAAATATTAATGAGTGGAAACATTCTCTTTAATATCATCTTTACATGACTCAAAAACACTTATCTTGAAGTTAAAATGTTGAAGGCAAACTTGATTCCATCTTGGAATTCAAAAACAGCATAAACTTGCTTTAACGTCTTCAAGCTAAGCTTGTACATAAAAATTACACTGGTGAAAATTTTTCCATGATATAATTGACCTTGCCTACAAAACATAATCATCTTGTACAACCTTCAAAACAAGGATTATAGTCACACTAGTTTCATATCAAATATTTGTATCAGTGAATACATGGCAAACTTGTAGACAACTTTGAACGACAATCTTTTATATTCACAAAATTCCTTAAATATGTGGACTATAAATAAGCTAACACATACATCAATGAAAAACATCTACTTTTTGAACATAGTGACAATGATTGTTCACTTTACAAGAGTACCTAAACAGGTAAATAAGAACAAGTTATTAAAGAATTTAGAAAGTGACTATACAATAAGTCTACCCAAACTTTGCCTCTCCTAGGCTAGTGGGTTCTCTTCTTGCATAATATTTTCCTTGAAGGTTTCTTAGGACTGTTGTGAGTCCTCTTTTCCACCTCTTGTTTCACTTCTATTATGTTGCACAATCTCTTTTCCCTTCATTCAACGAAGCTCTAGATATAACTTCCAACATCATTCAGTGTCATGCCCATGCATCTTGCAATGAGTACAAAAGACCTTTCACTTCTTTTCCAAAATAGAAGTTCTCTCATGCGAAGGAGAGTCATTATGCCTGATTCCTAGAATTTGATTCACTATTTTACCCATTATCAAATGTTTCTCACATATAGATACACAATGGTCAAATGCATCACAAAAAGTACAAGGGTACTTATTCCACAAGTATTCAAAATTACCAGGCATTGGAAAACACCCATGAGAGTTATACTTGTCTCTAGGGCTACATATTTTACGGAGTGGAGTGGACAATGCCATGCAAGGTCCCTTCAAGAATCATATTGCTTTGAATATGAATGAACATTGTCACAAGGTTGTGACATCTCATCCTCAGATGGTTGATGTGCCTCAAGTTTTTTGGGCATTCTCCAAACTCCCTTCTACCATATCCCAATCCCTGATACTTTGGTATCTCCTTAACCATAATTGGATTGGTAATACCTTGGTAATTTATGCTGAGGCCTCCACCTTCATAACCCATCTTGGAAAGAAACTTCATACATATGCCTTTGGTATGTTTCACAAACACTGCAAAAGAAGTGTTATGAACATAAGCAGAAGGAATGGTACTTGAGATGCTAATTACCTCCTTAAACTTGTCATTCATTTTTTCAGCTTCTGATGATGACGATAATGATATTGCATATGACTCTATCCATGCACTCTTATCCACTAACATATAGTTTGCTTCTTGAATATGTTTGCAAAATGAACATGCATCATCTTCCACATATGGTCCAAAACCACTATTTCAACCATGACCACATACTGGCTTCATTCTAGAGGTTTCTCTTGCTCATACAGGAGTAGAACTTTCAACAACTTGTTCTTTAAACACATGCTACAACTGAAGTCACATGTGCCTCTTCTCCTCTTCAACCTTCTCTAGCTTCCTTCTCAACTCTATGTTCTCCATATGAAGAGCCAAATTCTGCTCCACTAGCTCCTATAGCTCTTGGAGACTCTTTTTGTTGCCCATTCTTGGAACTTGGTCAACTAGTGCTCTGATACCAAAATGATCTGAAATTGGAGTAGGTGATTTCTTCCTCTTTTCCAAAATCATATAAAAACAAAAATAGTACCGTGTTGACGCTTTGCAAGATAAAATGGGTCTTCAAACAAACAGTATTTTCCGATGTCTCTTCAAGTCAAGAATTATTCTTCACATGTAACTTAACATAAGAAACATAATAACATATAACTCATGTAGGCATAATGAAGAGATAAAAAAATTTGTTGATGGAATTCACCCCTCCTAGACTACATCTTCAGGCCTGCCAACATAGCTAGATTGCTCATATATTTAGTATAAAAATGGACTACATAAACAATTAGCTAATAGTAAACATGTGGCTATTACCCGTACAAGGTAATGTTCTCCTAGAAAGAACTCTCATAAACAGGAACAACACAAAGCATATCCTACAAAGATGTCATACTCTAACTGAAATGAGCTAAAATGAGCATGTGAGAACTTCAATTCCACATTGAAGCATGTAACAAAACTTCCTTCAACATAACGGTTGGCTTGGTGGGGCCTGACCCAGGTTCAACATTAGTTAGCCAAACAAATCCCTACACTACTAGCTGTAGGTTTTAACCCCGTACAGAAATTACCTGCATACGAATTCTAAATCACAGGAAAAATAAAAATGCGAGAGCATAACACATATACACAAAGATTTCCCACTGGATCTCAAAACTTAGACTACCAGCTTGATTTTTCATTATTTTCCTTTCAATGTTACAATACATATTTATACATGCCGAAGCATCCAATACCATGGACCGAAAACCATCGCGTCCAAAGCTGTGGACCGAAAACCATAGGTAGGTTCGCCCAACCTAATATAGGGTCCAAAAAAAAAATTTCTCGGGGCGCTGCCCCGAACCCGTAGAGGGGGGCTACCCGCCCCCCTCAAACCCCCGCTACGCAATCAGCGTGGCGAAGGGGGGGCTCCGCCCCCCCTCTAACCCCCCGGTTCACTACGTAGGTTAGTCGTGGAAAGAATATAACACAACCCAACAATCTCCCACTTGTTGTTTTCTTTCCACAGGGGGCCACAGGAGCGCTTAGTCATTTTTCGAACCCTGAAACACCCATTGTTTCTCTACACCAAAAGAACTTCCCAGAGCTAACAGATTTTGTTGATGCATCTGTAGTATTCTTCAAAGTGTCCACCTTTACCAGCAACACCTTTTTGTCTTCTATCATATCCCTCACAAAGTGATACTGAACATCAATGTGCTTTGTCTTTGAATGATAAGTAGGGTCCTTTGCCAAGAAAATTGCACTTTGGCTGTCACAGTCTATCCTTATAGCTCCCTGTACTAACCCCATACTTGAACACAATCTCTGCAACCAAACTACTTCCTTGCTTGCATGAGTGGCTGCCATGTATTCTGCCTCTGTAGTTGATAGTGCCACTAAGATTGTTTCTTACTCATCCAGCTGACTGCACCTCCAAATAGGTTAAACACATACCCACTTGTAGATCTTCTCTGATCCAGATCTCCAGCCCAGTCTGCATCAACAAAGCCACGGATATCCAACACTCTGTCCAATCCTGGTCTTCCTTGGTAGCACAAACCATAATCACTAGTGCCACACAAATACCTGAAAACCCGCTTCACTGCTGTCCAATGCTCCTTCCCTGGTTTGACATAAACCTGCTCAATAATCCCACTGCATGTGCAATGTCTGGTCTAGTACAGACCATTGCATACATCAAGCTACCGACTGCACTTGCATATGGAACACGGGACATGTCCTCTTCCTCTTCTTGTGTCTTGGGACACTGTTCAGCAGATAACCTCACACCTACAGGAAAAGGAACCTTCACCGGTTTACTATCCTGCATATTAAACCTCTGCAGTATTGTCTCGACATACTTCCTCTGGTTTAACCAGAGCTTCTTCTTTGCCCGATCTCTTTTAATTTCCATGCCCAAAATATAGTTTGTAGCACCAAGATATTTCATGTCGAATTTGGAGGACAAATGGGTCTTCAAATCCTGGATAATTTCTTTGTCATTTCAAACCAACAACATATCATCCACATATAAGACCATATAAATAACACGGTCACTAATTAATTTAAATTACACATAGTGATCTTCTTTGCTTCTGGTGAAGACAAGTCCCCGTATAAATGTATCAAATTTTTGATACCACATCCTTGGTGACTGTTTTAACCCATACAAAGACTTCTTTAACTTGCATACCAGTGCTTTCTTACCCTTCATCGCAAAGCCTTTAGGTTGCTTCATGTAGATTTCCTCTTCCAAATCCCCATGAAGAAATGTTGTCTTCACATCCATCTTTTCTACCTCAAAATCAAAAGCAGCAGCAACAGATAAAATTAATCTAATAGAAGTTACCTTGGCAGCAGGAGAAAAAATATCACCAAAATCAATTCCTGACACCTGGGAATAACCTTTTGCTACCAGCCGAGCTTTGCATTTCTCCACCTTCCCTTCTACTTTTATCTTCTTCTTGAACACCCATTTGCTGCCAATGGGTTTCCTTCCAGCCAGAAACTCCACCAGATCCCAAGCCTCATTTTTGTGCAAAGATGCCATTTCATCAACCATGGCCTCTTTCCAGAGTTTTCCGTCCTTTGAATTAACTGCTTCCTTCACAGTTCTGGGATCATCATCAGTAATAGACAAAGCAAAATTTGAACAGAAAGCAGATGGACTATACCTTTCTGGCTGCCTTCTTTCTCAAACTGATCTTCTCACAACCGGAGTTTGCGGCTCTTCATATTCTGATTCCTCCTCTACTACAGAGTCTGATTCTTCCTCCTTTATTTCAAACTCTATCTTCACAGGTTCCTTTGGTTGGACTTCATGTTTAATAACATCTTTCACCTCTCTGAACACCACATCTCGACTGTACACAACCTTCCTTGTTACTGGGTTCCAAAGCTTATAAGCCTTTAAGCCATCCTTATACCCAATAAAGATGCACTTTTCAGATTTACTATCCAACTTGGTTCGTTTCTCATTTGGAACATGTACATATGCATCACATCCAAATACCCTCAGATGTGAAAGAGAGGGTTTCTTACCAGTCCATACCTCTTGTGGAGTCTTATCCTACAACGTTGATGAAGGTGATCTGTTGCCTCCACTGCCTCTGCCCAGAATTCCTGTCCTAACCCGGCACCACTAAGCATGCTTCTTTCCCTTTCCATGAACATCTTGTTCATTCTTTCTACAACTCCATTTTGCTGAGGTGTATATGGAGTAGTCTTCTACCATGCTACACCACACTTCTTACAGAATTCTTCAAATTCCTTACTGCAAAACTCTCCACCATTATCTATCCTCAGCAACCTTATCTTCTTCTCTATCTAGTTTTCCACCAGAGCCTTAAATTCTTTAAACATGTCAAAGACTTCAAATTTCTTCCTAAGGAAATATATCCATGTATTCCTTGAGAAGTCATCTATTAAATGATACATAGTACATAGACTTACACAATTATGGAACCTTCACAGGTCCAAATACATCACTGTTCATAAGCTCTAATATGTGTTTCGCCCTCTTACCACCAGAGGGGAAACTCACACGATTCTGCTTCCCATATACACAATTTTCATAGAAATCAAAATCCAGAGAGTTATTACTCATACCTCCTACCATACCTTTATCATGAAGTATTTGAAGGCCCTTCTCTCCAATATGTCCAAGCCTTTGATGCCACAGCATGGTCTTCTCTCTAGAGACCA
>APFE030991553.1:6990-21420 GCA_000404065.3 Pinus taeda | reverse complement strand
ACATGCCGAAGCATCCAATACCATGGACCGAAAACCATCGCGTCCAAAACTGTGGACCGAAAACCATAGGTAGGTTCACCCAACCTAATATAGGGTCTAAAAAAAACTTTTCTCGGGGCGTTGCCCCGAACCCCGTAGAGGGGGGCTACCTGCCCCCCTCAAACCCCCTGGACAGGGGGGGCTACTGCCCCCCCTATGACCCCCCCGCTGCGTAATCGGCGCGGTGAACGGGGGGCTCCGCCCCCCCTCTAACCCCCCAGTTCACTACGTAGGTTAGTCGTGGAAAGAATATAACACAACCCAACACTAGCCCTTTTGGCATCAGCCCATAGAGTGTGAACTAAAGTCTCACCCAAAGCAGTATGGGTGGATGTTGGAACCAAGTTTCCACACCCTGAGATGATCTTGATGTCAGTTTATTCCTTCTATTCCTACTTTCATACTGGTCTCTAAGTTCTAGGGCTCTATCAGACTAGCCCTTTCTTTCATCCTTTAGTACCTCTGTGAAGGGGTATGATTGACCTTCGCGTAGCCTTAACCTGAGGTTCAGGTACTTTCATGCTACTAGGGCGGCGTATTGTGAAAATTCCAAAATTACCTTAAGTATATTATCTTATTAAATAAGCCCAACTAGCACCATGTAAACATATATTCTTACTTGTGTTCAATTAACCAATGTAATTACACACATTCACACATCACATAAGCTTTGTAAATGAAATTCATACACAATAAGATAAGATGCATTAATAGGTCAAAGACACAGAGTTTGTAGAATGCTTCTTTTTATTGATATCTTCAGGTAATTATAGACTCTATCCGCCTTGCGCACACAGATTCAGGGGCCTATACACTCAGCTGTGGACATCTACCCTAGGCCTCTGTACACTCAGCTATAGAGCCTCTGCCTACGCTATGACCTGAAACTTAGACTTCTCTCCTTATCGCTCAAGACTTCTTACTTCAAAACTATGACTCTCTACTTATAGATTACTTAGCTGTTTTTATACAATCCCATGGTCTGTGGACCATGGGTAGATCTTTACAACCGTCTTTACTTTACAAAAATAAGGATAGACAGCCCTTTATGAATCATGGCACCTTCATGCTCCGTTACCAAAAAATGCTGAGGCTTTACAACTTTATTACAAAACTTGACCCAAAACATGCACTTTTAGCCCCAAAATTGTCCTTGGGAGATCCCGTTCCCAATAGGCCCCCAACACAAACATCATGACTCACCCTCAAGTCACTCAATAGGTGTGGATATCTTAGCGCAAAGACCCCTATCTTGACCTGGGTGGCTGCAACCTTGGTAGTGCATTGTGCGGCTGCCTCCTTCGTGACTTCAACCATCTTCTCGATCACTGCTCCTAAACTTTCGACCTGAAGATTTTTCTGAGTTTCTTGCAAAGTCGCAAGCTTTCCTTCAATAGAGATTGACCATGTAAGCCTCATCTAGCGAGGGCTTTAGTCATGCCTTCAACACTGCTTCCTTGTGTAGTGTTGAATCCAACTATTCTTTCAACTGCTTAGCCTCCTATAGCTTTGCTAGCCTCTGTGTGAGTGGGATGGTTTGCACTGTGTGTTTAACCTCATCATAGTGCTATTGTAGCTCACATGCTTCTGTCTCTAGTCATTGTACATTGGGGTCCTCCCACAATCTCTTTAGGACCTCGAACAACTGTTCAAAGAGTTGTATGGAGTCTTCTACTACATTGTTAACTGCCGCCATTAATTCTGTGACAACGGTCGTACACTGATCCTTTACTTATGGCAGGGTTGAAGGCTGGGCCTTCAACTGTAAATCTGTGATTTGTAGGTTCAACTCCAACTGAATCCTCACCATTTATGTAAGAGCGTTGCACACCACCGTATTCAGCTTGTGGATGCGTACCTCGACTAGTTCTTCGTCAAGAATGGAAAACTCTGGGACCACTTAGCATGCCTCCTTGATGACCTGCATTATACACTTATTTTGGTTGGTCACCTTGGTCACAGTGATGATGGCAGAGTCTGGATGTAGTGCCATCTGCTCATTATTAATGCATTGCTCACTATTCACCTAGAGGTTGCAGTGATCATGGGCCCTCAGCTCCGCAATCACTCCATCATGCAAGAAGTGGAGTGTTTCATCAGGGAGCACTGTCAGATTCAACCCTACTCCCTTGAGGGCACTAATAGTGGGCTTGTTAGCTTCATTCTCTGTGGTTAGTGCTCCATCAGGTAGCACTATCACATTGGAGGCCTTCGCGCGTAGCATCTCGGTAGCCTCTGAAGTGTCGATAGCAAGGCTGGTGGACACCATACCAACCTGTGATGCATGGGTCTGCAAGTCTTGTAGACCTGTCTGGATAGCCCCCAATACTAGTTGCTGCTTCTGCTCAAACTATTGTAGGGCCTCCATGGTGACATCCTGCACTGTGTCACCGATGTCATGCAAGTTTCCCTTTATGAGGGTAATTGGGTCCAACGATGTTTTAGTGGCCTTGCATTTCTTCCTGGACCCTCCTTTCTCCTGCTCCCTTGGATGCTTGATGTAGGCAGACATCGCCTGTGGGTCCGCATCGTGTTGTTCTATCTACTTGTCTGTCTCTTCCCTTATTTGTAGGTTTTAACCCCATACAGAAATTACCTGCATACAAATTCTAAAACATAGAAAATAAATAATGTGAGAGCATAACACATAAAACACATATACATAGAGATTTTCCCCTAGATCCAAAAACCAGGACTGCTAGCTTGATTTTTCATTATATTCCTTTCAATGTTACAATACATATTTATACATGCCAAAGCATCCAATACCATGTACCAAAAACCATCGCATTCAAAACCATGGACCGAAAACCATCGCATCCAAAACAATGTGCGAAAAACATGCACAAAACCATACGTAGGTCCCCCCAACCTAATATAGGGTCCAAAACCAAAATTTTCTAGGGCACTGCCCTGGACCCCATAGAGTGGGGTTACCTACACCCCTCAAACCCACTGTGACTCCCCCGCTACACAATCAGCGCAATGAAGGGGGAGCTTCGCCCCCCTTCTAACCCCTCGGTTAACTACGTGGGCTAGTCATGGAAAGAATATAACACAACCCTACATTCTCCCACTTGTTGTTTTCTTTCTGCATGGGGCCACAAGAGAGCTTCGTCATTTATCCAGCCCAGCAATTCCCATTGTTTCTCTACACCAAGAGAACTTCTTAGAGCTCACAGATTTTGTCAATGCATCTCCAGTATTCTTCAAAGTGTCCACCTTTACCAGAAACACCTTTTTGTCTTCTATCATATCCCTCACAAAATGATACTAAACATCAATGTGCTTTGTCTTTGAAAGATATGCAGGGTTCTTTGCCAAGAAAATTGCACTTTGGTTGTCACAATCTATCCTTATAGCTCCCTATACTAACCCCATACTTGAACACCATCTCTGCAACCAAACTGCTTCCTTTCTTGCATGAGTGGTTGCTATGTATTTTGCCTCTATAGTTGATAGTGCCACTACAGATTGTTTCTTACTCATCCAACTGACTGCACCTCAAAATAGGTTAAAAACATGCCCACTTGTAGATCTTCACTAATCCAGATCTCCAACCCAATCTGCATCAACAAAGTCACAGATATCCAAAACTCTGTCAAATCCTGGTCTTCCTTGGTCGTACAAACCATAATCACTAGTGCCACACAAATACCTAAAAACCCGCTTCATTTCTATCTAATGCTCCTTCCTTGGTTTTGAAATAAACCTGCTCAATACTCCCACTATATGTGCAATATTTGGTCTAATATAGACCATCGCATACAACAGGCTACTAATTACACTTGCATATGGAACATGAGA
Source organism: Pinus taeda (assembly GCA_000404065.3). NCBI lineage: Eukaryota > Viridiplantae > Streptophyta > Pinopsida > Pinales > Pinaceae > Pinus > Pinus taeda. Next base: position 17,574 of record APFE030991553.1, on the reverse strand, counting down.
CATGTCCTCTTCCTCTTCTTGTGTCTTGGAACACTATTTAGCAGATAACTTTACACCTACAGGAATAGGAACCTTCATCGGTTTACTATCTTGCATATGAAACCTCTGCAATATTGTCTCGACATAATTCCTCTGGTTTAACTAGAGCTTCATCCTTGTCTGATCTCTTTTAATTTCCATGCCCAAAATATAGTTTGCAGCACCAGGATATTTCATGTCAAATTTGGATGACAAATGGGTCTTCAAATCCTAAATAATTTCTTTTTCATTTCCAACTAGGGACATATCAACCACATACAAAACTAGATAAATAACACGGTCACTAATTAATTTAAAATACACACAGTGATCTGCTTTGCTTCTAGTGAAGCCAAGTCCCTTTATAAATGTATCAAATTTCTGATACCACAACCTTGGTGACTGTTTTAACCCATACAAAGACTTCTTTAACTTGCATACCAGTTCCTTCTTACCCTTCACCGCAAAGCCTTCAGGTTGCTTCATGTAGATCTCCTCTTCCAGATCCCCATGAAGAAATGTTGTCTTTACATCCATCTGTTCTACCTCAAAATCAAAAACAGCAGCAACAGATAAAAGTAATCTAATAGAAGTTACCTTGGCAATAGGAGAAAAAATATCACCGAAATCAATTCCCGACACCTGGGAATAACCTTTTGCTACCAACTGAGCTTTGTATTTCTCCACCTTTGCTTCTGCATTTGTCTTCTTCTTGAACACCCATTTGCTGCCAATGGGTTTCCTTCAAACTGGCAACTCCACGAGATCCCAAGCCTCATTTTTGTGCAAAGATGCCATTTCATCAACCATGGCCTCTTTCCAGTGTTTGCCATCCTCTGAATCTACTGCTTCCTTCATAGTTTTGGGATCATTGTTAGTAATAGATAAAGAAAAATTTGAACAGAAAGCAAATGGACATACCTTTTTGGCTACCTTCTTTCTTGAACTAATCTTCTCACACCCTGGAGTTTGTGGCTCTTCATCTTTTGATTCCTCATCTATTGTAGAGTCTGATTCTTCCTTCTTAAGCTCAAACTCTATCTTCTCAAGTTCCTTTGGTTGGACTTCATGTTTAATAACATATTTTACATCTTTGAACACCACATCTTGTCTGTACACAACCTTCCTTGTTACTGGGTTACGAAGCTTATAACCCTTTAAACCATCCTTATACCCAATAAATATGCACTTTTCAAATTTACTATCCAACTTGGTTCGTTTCTCCTTTGCAACATGTACATATGCATCACATCCAAATACCCTGAGATGTGAAAGAGAGGGTTTCTTACCAGTCCATACCTCTTGTGGAGTCTTATCCTCCAATGTTGATGAAGGTGATTTGTTGACCAAGTAACATGTTGTCTCCATCGCTTCTGTCTAGAATTCTTGTCCTAACCCGACACCACTGAGCATGCTTCTTGCCCTTTCCATCAACGTTTTATTCATTCTTTCTGCAACTCCATTTTATTGAGGTGTATATGGAGTAGTCAACTGCCATGCTATACCACACTTCTTACAGAATTCTTCAAATTCCTTACTGCAAAACTCTCCACCGTTTTATGTCCTCAACACCTTTATCTTCTTCTCTGTCTAGTTTTTCACCGGAGCCTTAAATTATTTAAACCTGTCAAAGATTTTAGATTTCTTATTAAGGAAATATATCTATGTATTCCATGAGAAGTCATCTATAAATGATACATAGTACATAGACTTACCTAGTTATGGAACCTTCATAGGTCCAAACACATCACTGTGCACAAGCTCTATTATCTGTTTCGCCCTCTTACCACTAGAGGGGAAACTCACCCAATTCTGCTTCCAATATACACAATTTTCACAGAAATGAAAATCCAGAGAGCTATTACTCATACCTTCTACCATACCTTTACCATGAAGTATTTGAAGGCTCTTCTCTCTAATATGTCCAAGCCTTTGATACCACAACATGGTCTTCTCTCTAGAGTCCACTATATTTTTTGCTCCACATTCAGGAACCAAGGAACTGTTGCACCCATCAATAATAGTGCTACCTTGCAGCTTGTACAAAGCTCCAATCCGAACTCCCTGCATCAATACTAGTGCTCCCGAACCATTTTGCAGGTATCCTTCTCGAACACTTTTTTTACACCTACATCATCCAGCTTGCTTACAGAAATTAGATTTCTAGCCAATGCAGGACTATGTAGAACACCTAGAAGTGTTCTAACTCTTCCACCTTACAACTTCAACTTTATTTTTCTGTGACCAATGATTCTAGCCTTCCTATCATCCCCTAAGAAGACATCACCACCATCATATTTCACATACTCGCAGAACCACTCTCTATGGGGAGGGAAGTGAAAGGATGCACCTGAGTCATTCAACCATGCCTCATGATCTACATGTGTACATGAAGAAGCCAAGTACACATCCCCACCTTCATCCGAGGTGGTTTTCACCTTTGTAAAAGGAGCATCATCAGATCCCTTTCCTTTGTCGGGAGCTTTAGATTTACAGTCCCTTTTGTAGTGCCCTTCCTTTCTACATTTCTAGCACACCACCTTTACAGGTTTTCCTGAAGATTTAGATCTCCCACTCTATGAATTATTTTTTTTTTTGTTCTGGGACCATCCTCATACAGAAAAGGCATCACCATTCTGACTCTCCAAATTTTTCCATCTCATCTCCTTTGTCAGCAAGGATGAGACTATTTCATCAAAATACAAGGAAATTGCATTGCTACCTATTGCAATAACTAGACTATCCCACGAATCTGGTAGAGAACACAACAAACTGAGGCACTTATCTTCATCTGAAATTTTAATATCAACATATGATAATTGACTTACCACAGTATTAAATGCGTTCAGATGCTCTGTCACCAAGTCTCCATGTTTCATCCTCATGTTATACAACCATTTCTGTAGGAACAATTTATTCACTAGAGACTTAGATTGGTATAAAGCCCCTAACTTGTCCCACAAAGCCTTCGCTGTAACTTCCCTTGATAAATTCAGCAATATTGAATCTAAGAAACACAATCGTATTGTGGTCTTTGCCTTTCGATCCAACTTCTTCCATTCTTCATCGGACACTCCCATTGGTTTAGTACCTATATCTACTGTGATCCACTGATCTTTATCCACCAATAGATCCTCCATCTTGAGTTTCCATAACTCAAAACTCTAACCATTAAATTTCTTGATCTCTATCTTTCACTGCTCACCATCTTCTTTCACCACCAGAATTGATCTCGCAGATTTCCCACTGAACAATGTCTACCATAGGCTCGAGCGAAATCCCTTGGCAACAAAGGTGTCTCCTTCAAGCCAAAAACAACTCTAATACCAAATGTATGTTTTAACCCTGTACTGAAATTACCTACATACGAATTCTAAAACACAGAAAATAAACAATGTGAGAGCATAACACATAAAACACATATACACAAATATTTTCCCCTAGATCCCAAAACCAGGACTACTAGCTTGATTTTTCATTATATTCCTTTCAATGTTACAATACAAATTTATACATGCCAAAGCATCCAATACCATGGACTGAAAACCATCACATTCAAAACCATGGACCGAAAACCATCGCGTCCAAAACCATGTGTGAAAAACATGCACAAAACCATAGGTAGGTCCCAACCAACCTAACATAGGGTCCAAAACCAAAATTTTCCAGGGCGTTGCCCCGAACCACATAGAGTGGGGTTACCTACACCCCTCAAACCCCCCTGTGACTACCCTTGCTATGCAATCGGCGCAACGAAGGGGGGGCTCCGCCCCTCTTCTAACCCCCAGTTAACTATGTGGGCTAATCGTGGAAAGAATATAACACAACCCAACACTATCTCAGGTGAAGGTGACCTCATGCCTTTGTTAGAGCCCTACTCTATTCCACCTGTTTTCTTCTCCATCTGTTGAGCAACATCGCGCTCCGCCCGGGCCTTGTCAGTGGCCTCCTTTTTCCTCTTATCAACCAGTTGTGTCATCTTAAGCTTAGCCTCCTCCTTCTTGCGTTATGCAGCAAACTTACTTCCTTTCACTACCAAGTCTATTGTAGTGCGCCATTCTGTTGACCAACAATCAAGTACTACATCAATGGCGTCCTCTATTGCCAGGTATGGCAAGTCATACCATGTCTGCGTAGGGTCCTTCCGCACCCTGGTGGACACATGGTGAAAATTATCTTTAAACTTAACGTAGCCTTGCAGGTTGTCACACACCGTAGGCGAAAATCACAGTTTGCGATTGATGGCTATGCAGATGTTCATCTCCATCAAGATCCAGAAGATCTTACTGTCCTTGATGCGCTGCACATCCTTGGTCGCCCATAGCGAAGTGTACTTCATTGCTTCTGGTAGGTCTGGTGCGACCGAAGGAAATTGGCTGTCCTTTGGCAGCTTCCATGCTAGCATCACAATAGAAAGCAAGTGCCACGCGTAGTGGAACGTCTTGCTTAGCTCCTATGCATCGTGATAGTTCACAAGGAACTCAGCAAGTAGATAGTCCGCCTAGTTGAACTAGACTCCTTCGGTGCACTAGGCTGCTAGCACACCAATAGGCACTAACACCTCATCAGCATAACACTTCCTCATCACCTTCCTTGCTAAAATCTATATAGCCACCTTTACAGTAGAGTCACAGATGCTGGATATGGCATATCCACATAGCTTTTTCACTAGATTAAACTTCTCCTTCATGGCCTCTCCAAGGGCCTGCTCACCTCCTTTTTCACCAAATATCATGGTCACATTCTCTCTTGTGTAAGGAAACCACATGATTCTATGGATCAATCTATCACTGATGGGTATTGGCTCCTCTAGCCATAGACACCCATCATGAACCAAGCATAGTAGCTACTTGATGACGACTACTGTAACCAGGGTGCGGTTGTAGTGCGGCACCCATAGTAGGTTGAGAAAACCTACCTTGTCTACTCCTATGAGTCACCTCCATATCTCTAATTCTGTCATTCTGGTGGTTGTATCGATAATGTGATGCATCAGTTGCTCGGTCGCCAAGTGTGGGAACTTCTCATGGTTAGCCAAGTCCTAGTCTTCAAGTTTTAATAAAGGGATGCCCCCCAAGCGTGGTCCTTCAAAAATAATTTCATCCAGAAGCAGAGGGGTTTGCAAGGGGACCTTCCTCTCATCAATATCTTTCAACACCTTGGTCTTGCCCTTGCTTGGAGGGACGTACTCAGGAAACCGAGTGATAGGGTCAGCACCCTAAGCTTCAACTTCCTCCACATCTATTCCCACATCCTCATCATCCATCAAGATGTCTTTGATTTCTTCTTCCTCCTGCTCTAGATTGATGGCTTTGCCCTTTTCCTTTAAGGTGGGATTCGGTGGGTTTCTTCTTGGTGATGTGTGCACTAGTATGGCTGGCTACTTGCCCTTCTTATCCTCCGCGCTCTCCTTGGTTGGGGTCGGCTTTGGTCTTAGTGTCCTTGGTGATTTGGAGACTTCTGCTAATAATTAGACAACCTCTGGAGCAACTTCTTCAGCTTCCATCTCAATTTCCAGAACCAACTCCTTTGCTTTGGTATCTATAGCTTCTGTGGGTGTTGACATAACACTTTCCAACAGTGCTCATGACGTCTTTGGTAAGTTCTCAAATGCTAGACTCACTATTAGATCTTCGAAGAATTCTCAGTTCATGTGCACTTGAGAGCTCGAAAACTCAATTCTCAAAATGCCAAGTGTTTTTGGCTAGGAAGCTACCTGTAATTTATAGGGCATTTTGAATTCAAATCTGATTTTTCCCCCTAAATTCGGTTCATTAATGCCAAATTGGAGGCATATTTCAAGGATCTAACCCATAAATTTCATCTTAAATGCCAGTCGCCCGCTCCATTTGGCCACATTTCTACCATCAAATCGTGAACAGTAACTTTAGCGGCCAATTTCTGGTTGACTTGTGTGATTCCCCCCCTTGGTAGCGCAACTCCCTTCATGTTTTTCTTATCCCTGTGACGCTTCCTTGCTTCTCACAATCCTCCAATCGTGCAGCCCCCCAACCTGGGCAGTGTAGTTTATAATCACATGCCTCCTTTCAGCTACCTAGAGTGCTAAGATTGTGCTACCTACATATAGTCACATGGCCAGACCACCGGTGTATGGCTTCAATCTATTGTCATTAACCTTTCCCGGGAAGGGATCTCAATTCAATTTGACTAGTTGAACCACTCCTCCATTGGTAATCTCTGTAATGACATAGGGCCCTAACTAGTGCATTTTGAATTTCCTTGGAAATTTATCAAACTTACTATCATATAACAAAACTAGGACATTTACCTTAAAGGTGCGCAACTTAATGTGCCGATCACGCCACGCTTTTTTGCGCTACTTTTGGACCTCTTGGTGAAATCCAACTAGAAATTTTTCTTCCTCAAGCTCAGCTAGTTGCGTGAGCATCTCCTCTAGGGCTCTAGGATCTGTCATACCCGTGAGTGCCACTATGCAGAAACTAGTCACAATCTATTCCATGGGCATCACTGCCTCAACACCATATACAAGCCTAAAGGGTGTTTGTCCAGTAAATTTCTTGCATATCGTATGATAGGCCCATAATACTACGGGCATGCATAGGTCCCAATCACTTCACTGAGCATTGCAAACCTTGGTTAGCATGTTCTCCAACACTTTATTGAATGCTTCCACTATCTCGTTAGCCTGTGGGTGATAAGGCGTGCTCTTTTGGTGGTATACTTTAAATTCCTCTGTCAACGTGTTGATTGTCTCATTCAAAAATTGTGTATTATGATTACTCATCAAAATCTTTGGACACCCAAATCGCATCTTTACATACTCGAAGTGGAACATTGTAGTGCTCGCGCTCATAGAATCCTTCACAGGCTGTGCCTTCGCCCATCGAGTCAAATAGTCCATCGCAGTGATAATGTACCTCGCTTCCATCTTCTTTCCTTGGGGTTGAATGGGTCCCAAAAAATATATTGCCCATTTTTCAAAGGGTTGTAATGTCATCTAAGGATTCAAAGGTAGCTCATCCCTCCATGATGGCCTACCAGTCCATTGGCACACATCACAGGCTTTGCAATACGCTTTTAAGTCCTGATGGAGGGTTGGCCACCACAAACCTGCGCATATAATCTTTTGTGTAGTCGCTCTCCCTGCATAATGTCCTCCTGCGGTGCCCCCATCAGCGTCCGTGAAGATTCTACACTTTTCAAACTCTGGTACATATCTTCGCAATGTTTCATCAGACCCCATTTTGTACAGATGCCCAACAATGACAAAAAAATTTGCCGCGTACACAACTAACTCCTTCTTCCACTGGAGAGTGTATCCATCCGGGGCAGTTCTTGTCATTAGGAAGTGTATGATATCTTCAAAATGATTATCTGCAATGCACACTGCAAATAGCAATGTGTCAGGAAATCCCTCCTCCAAATTAGTGGGATCTTCCCCTGTTTCAATGCGTGAAAAATGGTCTGGTCCCACGTTCAATCATCCAGGCTTCACAATAACTTCAAAATCATACTCCTAGAATAATAACAACCATTTGTAGATTCTCCCCCCCAACACAGGCTTATTCACTGGGTATTTCAATGCAGAATGATCTGTGTACATCTTAAAATGGCCACCCAGCAAATAGTGTCTAAATTTCTGGAGCATGTATACCATGGTTAACCCCTCGCGCTCAATGGTGGAATAGTTCTTCTCCGCCTTGGATAACCTTCTGCTTGCAAACACTATAGGATGGTCCAAGTCCTCTACCAGCCTATGTTAGTACTGCTCCCAGCACTATACACAACACATCGACATGTACATGAAACTCATTCTTCCAATCTGAGAAGATTAGAATTGGTGCAGTGACTATATTTTATTTCAATACATCCAAGCTTCTCTTACAATCCTCATTCTAGCAGCGTGTGACATATTTTTTCAACAACTTCTCCATAGGCGTGGTGATCTGGGCATAACCTTTGATAAATTTTCTATAATATCTAGTATGTCTTAGGGTAGCATGCAACTGTTTCACACTCCTCGGTGCTTCTAAATTAAGTATCACCATGATATTTGCAGGACCTACCATAAGTACCTGTCTACAAACCACATGACCCAGTAGGGTCCCAAAAGGAACACAAACACACATTTCTTCAGATTGAGTGCAATCTGATATCTTTGACAGGTATCTAACATTAGGTGCAAACTTGTGACATAGCATTTAACCAGCCCAAACTTAGTCTAGTCATCAAATTACACTTCCAAGAACTTATGAATAAATTCCTTGAATGCCGCAACGACTACGCGCGAGAAAATCGCAGGTGCATTCTTCAATCTGAAAGGCATTACAGTGTATTGAAAACACCCCCACTCAGTCATGAAGGTTGTCTTTCTCCTATCCTTTGGCACGATTTTGATCTGGTGGTACCCAAAGAATCCATTAGTGAAGGAATATGCATCATGGCCTCCTACATTGTCCAACACTTCATCAGTGAATGGAGTTGGGAAAGGATCATGTATGCAAGTGTCATTCAACATCCCGAGATCAATGCATATCCTTATTTCATCCTTATGCTTCTTTTCCTATACCACCCTTAGGCTTACCCAATCAGATTCTTCTACAAGCTCAATGATGCCTGCCATGAGCATCCTGTCTAGCTCTAACTGGACCTTCTCCTTATAATTCATGTTGAGACTATAAGGCCTTTGCTTAACTGACTTTGCATCGGGCTTGAACGTGATCTTCATAACACCCAAGTCCTTGATTATCCCTTTTGAGATCCATAAACTTGGTAGGGAATAAAACCTAGCATTCGCGGAGAAAATCAAAAATCTTATCCACTATCGCATCATCCGAGTAATCTCCAATCCTCGTGAAATTGGGCTCTGCCTCCGTACCAATAATTACATGTTTTGTTTTCAATGGCACAGTTATATTAGGATTCTCAATCTGTGGTCCTTCAACCTTGTGGTGACCTTCTATTTTAGGGATGTTAATATTTCGTAGATCCTCATCTCCCTCTTCAGTGATCACGTTATAGCATTCCAGTGCGTGACTCAACTTAGTAGTCCAATTGGGTTGAATCAAGTCCAAAGGATCCTGCAGTATCCTAAAGATTGTTGATTTCACTTCTTGTAGTGCCTCATTGATACAGTCCGACTCATCTTCAAAGCTAAAGGTCATTATGAATCCATCACGTAGAATATTCCATTCACCTGTACCATGATGGTGCTTTGATTCTAAGTCCTAGTTCATTGGGATGACATCCAAGGTGGGAAAGAACAAGTGCACCCATTCAGGTTGGGGCTTCGCTCCATAAGCTTAGGCCCATTTGGCCAAGTGTGCAAATCATCTTTCTCATCATACTTGTCTATCATTCGTACATTCAGCTTCCCAAAGCATGTTCTCATCATCCTCCTATATTCACGCCAATCATCAAATCTACCCTTGTGCATACCCCACCACCATGCGAGCGTAGCGCACAATGCAAGGTCCAAAGCCTGGAAGCACTGCTTCTCTGGTACCTCCCTCTCAAATGCATCCAAAAATACATCTACATCATTTAGGCCATCATAAGTGGGCAGATTTCTTACCTCTTACGACACATAGTGTAGCGACTGGGTCATCATGTTACAGCTCAGTGTGGTTACTTCATATAACCAATTCTGCTAGTGCTCTAATTCTTCATCAGACTTCGAGGTTTAGGAACTCTCACAATCCTATGTAATTCATTCATTCACTATTGGATTCACCCAATATTGGTCTCACGTTGTTATCTTATAGATACAATCCAAATCATCATCACTTTCATAGTTGTGGACTGGTTCAGTATAGCGCGATCTTTCAGTAGGATCTATGTGTACTATTACGCGGAGCGATTTCTTCTCAAATATCATCTTTCACTTCTTTAGGTTGATTACCCCATTCATATTAGTAGCCCAAAAAGTGCCAAGGAGCACAGGGTAGGGGTTGTTGTCATCCACAATTTCTACTACTTCAAAGTTAGCCAACGCGCTTGCGCCTTCAATATCTACAGTCATCCCTTGCAGCTGCCCCATGGGGATGATCTTCTACTGATTTTCCATTCTCAACTGAACCAGAGACCACTACATTGCGAGTCTTCCCATTCGTTCCCAAGTCTGCTTCAATAAGATGCTCGCATCTGACCCCAGGTCAAAAATAACTTGATCCATTTTGTATTCTCCTATCTGAGTAGTCAGCCTCATCTCTCATCCTTGTAGGTTTTAACCCCATATATAAATTACCTGCATAAAAATTCTAGAACATAGAAAATAAACAATGCGAGAGCATAACACATAAAACACTTATACATAGAGATTTCCCTTGGATCCCAAAATCGGGACTACCAGCTTTATTTTTCATTATGTTCCTTTTAATGTTATAATACATATTTATACATGCCAAAGCATCCAATACCCTAGACCGAAAACCAACGTGTCCAATACCATGGACCGAAAACCATCGCGTCCAAAAACATGTGTGAAAATCATGCACAAAACCATAGGTGGGTCTGCCCATCCTAACATAGGGTCCAAAACCAAAATCTTTTGGGGCACTGCCTCGGACCCCATAAAGTAGGGTT
>APFE030991539.1:0-18012 GCA_000404065.3 Pinus taeda | reverse complement strand
AATTTAATAAAATATAATTAAAAATTCATATAATTTATTCTTCAAAAATATTTCTACAAGGTTAGAGTTGAAATTAGCCTTCTAAATTTTATAGATAATTTAATATATAACACAATTAAAAGTTCATATACTTTATTTTTCAAAAAATATTTCTACAAAGTTAGAGTTGAAAAAAACATTTGAGAGGAAATTTATAGTTTATGATACTCATAGTGGTTTTCCTTCCCTATAAAAAACTTTATTTTCAAAAGGTTTTAAAATAACATATGATATGGTGGAAGACATATTCAAACAAAGTAAAAACATTAACTTAAATTTTTTTTTAGTTCAAGTGGCAATGGCAGTGGAAATGAAGAGTGGCTTGGGATCAAATGTTGTGCTACGCTAGCGTGAATAATGAACATGTAAACACGAAACTCAGAGAGTCCTACCAAGCTTACAAAAAAAATAACATATATTTATTTAAATGGTTTATTAACTATATTTTTTATTAAATTTAAATTTAAAAGCAAAGTAATCTCTCATAGAGTTTATTTTGGCTGCTACCACTACTGCCTCTCTTGGTAGATCTGGGGTTAAGATGGATCTAGGTTGGTTATATAATATCTATATTTGTTTCTATGTGTTTGTTATTATTTCTCTCTCCCCTTTATTTTGTGTCGTTCTATCTCCCTCTATCCTTCTCTCTCTCCCCCTCCCTCTCTCCCCAATTTCTCTCTCCCCCCCACTCCCTATCTCCCAACTCTCCCTCTTTTTCCCACTCTCTCTCCCTACCATCTATATTTATATATCACTACATCTCTCCTTTATCTCTCTATCTCACCAATCCAAACACAGGCACACTCTCTCTCTCTCCAGATCTATCTCTCTTCCTCCATTTTTCTCTATCTTCTTCCCTCTCTCCTCCCTCCAACTTTGTCACTATCTCTCTCCCTCTATCCTTCTCTCTCTCTCCTCCATCTCTCTATCTTCAGCTCTCTCTCTTCCCCTTATCTCCCTATCTCTCTCATCCCTTCTCTCTCTCTCTCTCTCTCTCTATGTCCCCACCACTCTCTCTCTCTTTGTCCTTCAACTCTGTCACCATCTCTTCCCCCTCTCCCCTACCCCCTTTATTTCTTAAATTTGATCCCATTGTATTGTATTTAAGAAAGTATCTAAATTAGGAAAAATCAAATTATTGCTAATATTAAACCTATATTTTGGATCAATAGTATAAAAAAAAATACAATAATTAAAACCTTCAAAGAATAATGCATTATTTCGCCTCTATCATTGGTAGTCACTTTGCTTGCTCTCATCCCATGGATCCTCAATTAAGATGGATATATGCTAGTTCTTAATGATATTATTTATATTATAAAAATTTAACATCTGTCTATATAAAAAGTATTCTCATTTTAAAGTTTAGATATATCTCAAAAATAATTATAACCTTTTTGCTTTTAGATTTATTTAAAAAATGTTATTAAATTAAATTAAAATAAAATATTTTGATTGTGAAATAAGTTAGGGTTTTTTGGCATGTGGTATTCATAAGCCACGGTATTGGCCCATGGTATTGTAACAAACCTTATTTTCAAGTTGACAATATCCATGGTAAAGCTGGGGTGAATATCCATGGTTAAAAACCTTGTCATATTGTAAGTGTAAAGTTTTTATGTGCTTATCAATTAAATTTAAATATGGTTATGAAATCATTATTTTAATTTATAATGTAAAGTGAATTTTAATTTATAGCTACTAATTATATGTTAGATTTTTTAATGCTATATGTAATTTTATTAATAAAAACAAAATCAAATACAACAAATTAGATATTATTATTTTTAATATTTTATTATTAAGTGAGACAACATTTAAATGTTTGTGAGACAACATTTAAATGTTTAGAATCATTCACATACTACACTCTATATTACTTTTAACTTTTTAGTTATTACTTTTAAATTTGTATTATTAATTGAGCCAACATTTAAATGTTTACACTTATTTCTGATACTGGGTTTAGATTACTTTTAACTTCATAATTCATGCTTTTGTGATCCATCAAAATGTTTTGTGGATGTGTTTCGAACTATCTAATGTGGTTCCCAAAATCAAATCTTGGATGGAATCACATTAAATATAGAGAGAGCAATGTAGAGAGAATTGATTTTAATGATTATAATATAACAACTAGTTTTAGTTTTAAATGAAGAAATATTGTTTATTAATAAAAAAAATTAATATGTTTTAAAACAATTTTTTTCATAAATAAATAATATTTTAATAGTCATAAACTAACCATAAAAATATTTTAAAATAAAATAAAATAAAAATAAACTAATTATTGTCTTTTGGTCAAACTTAAAGAATCAAAGGAATAAACGCAATTAATAAAATAAAAAAGAATAGGTAAATCAAGGTCAAGAAAAAAATTAATAATAATAATAACAACAACTATAACATCTAGGTTCTATATTACTTTTAAATTTTATTATTCTTTAAGTGAGTCCACATTTTAAAATGTTGACAAAATTTCTTACATTGCATCTCCACATTTCCCCAATACTAGTTTCAATAATCTCTTAGGTCCATCATGCCACCCCAACACTCTTAATCTTTCATACAGTCAATTCCAATAGCTAACACTATAATCCCCTAGGTAAACCATGTCGTGCCTGCCACACATAATTTCTCATAGGGTTGATTCTGACTGCTACCATTATAATTTCCTATTCCAATAGCTAACACTATAATCCCCTAGGTGAACCATGCCGCGCCTACCGCACATAATCTCTCATAGGGCTGATTCTGACCACTACTATTATAATTTCGTATGTAAACCACCCCACCCTAATACTCGGGGTATAGGTAAATTCAAGGGGATTTGAAACTAAAATGACTTGGTACTAATACTTAATTTTCACATACATCACTAATTAAGTTGCATTGAAGAGCTTTTATATATAAATATATATATATATAAGCTCTTCAATGCAACTTTAATTAGTGACTGTTTGGAAAATTAAGTATTAGTACCAGGTCATTTTAGTTTCAAATCCTATTAATATATATATATATATATATATTTATTACTATATATTATATACTATAATGCTTCATTAATACTTGAGTTTTTCACATCCATCCACTATTAAGTTGCATTGAAGAACTTTATATATGATTATTGTTATGTTTAAAAGTGTATAGATTTTTAAAAACAAATACCATCATATATATATATAAATGAACTGAAATGAATTTTTGTGCTCTCCATTTTAGTATCGAAAATATGTTGTAATGTCCTATCTTGTTTTGTTAAACACATTAATTTGGTCAAATTACATAAAAAAAAATAAAACGAACTTAATTGATTAGTCAATTTACAATTTGTGGTTTTGACAAACCATGTTTTTTCCCATAGTATTCTTAAGTGCGAGTTTTTCCCATGGTAACCTATGGCCTAATTAAAGGCATAAAATTCCATATAGTTTAGCTTTTCATATGTAAGATGAATGATGAAATTTACTTCAATGTGTGCTCATGAGAATGTCCATCTCAAAAAATTGTTATTTTTAGATTTTTATTTTGCATGTAATATATATAAAATGGAAAACAAAATTTTAAAATATACAAATATTTTGAAAATTTTCCATTGTTTAAATTTTATTGTATATAGGGATTTACTTTAATCAAATTTTAATTTATAAAAAAATTGATTTAATTTTATGAAATTAAATTAGCAAGAGGAGGACATTTAAATTAAATTAAATTCTTTTTATATTTTTCCAAATAACTATTCAAATTTATAAATATAGTTTAATTTATAATAATGTGATTAGAAATAATAAATAAATTTATATAATAGTGAAAGTGGCAATAAATAAAAATTAGAATAATGACCAATGCCTATTCCAAAATCATCTCCAACAACATTTCATTTTCTTAAGCTGAATTTACTTTTTATAACTTTTTCCATTGTTTAAATTTATTTGCAATATGGGATTTATTTCTAATAAAATTTTAATTTTATGAAATTAAAATCACAATAGGAGCAGTTAAATTAAATCAAATGATTTTATTATATTTTTCAAATTAAATTTTATTTAAATTTATAAATATTTGAATTTAAAATAATTTCATTAAAATTAATTAAATAACAAATACATTTATATTAATAAATAGTTTCATTTTAAAAATAAAATGATCCTAGATCCATCATAAATTTAAATATACTAAGCACAGAGAGGAATCAAATATCTTGAGGTACAAGCCTCTTTTATAGTGAAAAAATATTTGATACCTTGAGCTTGGTAGATTCGTATTTATTATTTTAAAACTTAAAACCTATGTGGAGTGATATCTTTTCATTTTGGGAAGGTCATGGATAGCTTACACTAATGTATACATCAACTATAGATCGAGGTGTATGACCATTCTCATGGTAATTCTACTAAAATGTTGACTCTCTACCCCTTGCCAAAACCATTCTTGATTATGCAACTTGCTCTAACCTCATGACAATGAAGAAGGATAACTTCAAACTCTAAGGAAAATAATAAATATACTTTGATTTTCACCTTTATTACTCAACCTCACGTACCTAACCCCTTTCCTTTTGTGCACCTCCTTGAAAGTCACTCTCAAGAGAATTATTAACCTACTAAGTTAATTCAACATAGGGAAAACATGGCACATTTGGATATTGTATCTAAGGAACATTCCCTTCCTATTGAGATTTACCCTAGGAAAACTTTCAACATTAATAGTGGATTAGAACATGCTCAATAGGAGCATCTTATTGAAATGTTACAAACACATAACATTGCTTTTGCATGCGATTATAATGATATGAAACGGGTCCATCCAAATTTATGTTCTCGCGATATCTATAATAAGGAGGATTCCTGACCTATCCAACAACCTAAGCAAAGGATGAATTTTTCTATTAAGGATGTAATTAAGGAAGAACTTCGAAAATTAGTTAGCACAGGCCTCATCTACCCTATTCTGATAATCAATGGGTTTCACCCCTAGTTATTGTTCCTAAGAATAATGGTAAATGGTGGGCCCTACGCATATTATTGAGAGTTAAACAAGTCTCTTGAAGGAATATTTCCCCTTACCACACATTGATAAGGTCATTAATATATTGGCAAGGAAGAATTTTTTCTCCTTTCTTGGTGGATTTTGTGGCTATAACCAGATCCAGGTTGCCCCTGAAGACAAAGAAAATATGACATTTACATGCACTCGAGGAGCATATGACTATTAAGTTACATTTTATTTATAACTTCTCCTACCACATTCAAAAAGGTTGTTCTCGACACATTTACTGACCTTATCAATGACTATGCTGAAATCTATATGGATGATTTCACCTTATATGGAAATACCTTTCAAGAGGCTATAAGCAATCTTGAAATTTTTTTAGTGTGGTGTAAGGAAACCAACCTTATCCTCAGAAACAAAAAACGCCAAATGATTCTCACTAGGGGCATAGTATTGGGGAATCATGTGCCTTGTGAAGGGACTAAAGTAGTCCGTACAGAAATAGAAGTCATTTGTAATCCCTCAACTCAAACCTGTAAAAAATATGTCTATAGTTTCCTAGGATATGTTGGGTACTACTATAGTTTATAGAAAAATTTACTCAGGTAGAATCCCCCTTATTTTGTGTATTAACCAAAGATGCAAAATTCTACTAGACTAGTAAATTCCAATTAGCTTTCGGGAATTTAAAGGAGAAACTATCCACAACCCCTATTTTATGGTGACTTGATTTGTCCCTTCCTTTACATATCTCTATTGATTCTTCAGAAAAAAATTATTGGAGCTGTGTTAGGTAAAAAGGAAGAACAATGGAGATTTTTACGATTGGCTCTGCGACTGCTCTGCGACTATTGCGACCCTGCTAGGGTTCTGAGGGCGATCCCCTCAACGGCGCTAAAAGCTCTGCGGGAAAGGACCATACGCTGCGCCTAAACCTCTGCGTTGCGCCAGAGCTGACAGGAAGCAGCTACACGCTATGAGAAGCAGCAAAAAGACAGCAACAGTAAACAGCCTGAGGAACAAGATCCAAAGGAGGACAGCCCAAAGGTAACCTCCTCTACCTGCCGCCCAATAGCCAAGGAAAGGCTAAGAATAGAACTGCCAAGGGATGTTATAGACAGCAAAATAGAGTTCATGCAAGACCATGTAATCATTGGAAAGTTCATAGGGTTCTAGCCAACTGAAAGAGCCCTAAATGGATGGATCGCAGCCAAATGGAAGCCAAAGGGAGATGTCACTCTTCAGCTAGGGGCGAAGGGTTTCTTCACCGCCATCTTCTACTGTTTGGAAGACAAATACAGGGTCCTGGGAGGAGGGCCGTACTTCTTCAACTCGGCAGGTCTCTACCTCAGAGATTGGAAGCCTAAGTTCAACCCTGACAAAGAAGATCTAACATGGGCTCCGGTCTGGATCAGACTCTACTCACTACCGGATGAATACTGGGAAGAAAAATGTCTAATGAAGATAGGCAACGGAGTGGGACAATACATCAGAGCAGCAGAGGAGACAAAAAACCGTAAGTTCATTTCCTATGCTCGAATCTGTGTTTTCATCAGACTAAATGAAGCTCTTCCTGAATCAGTAACTCTTGCCCATCGTGATGAGGAGTGGATCCAGCCCCTCGATTATGAGCATGTTCCTTTCAGATGCAGGCGATGCCATGTATTAGGGCACTTGTTCAGGGACTGCCTCCTCAATGTCAAAACCAATGCTCCTGAATCCTCTGAAACCCCCTCTCAAGATGGCTTCACCAAAGTTACGAACAGAAAGTGCATGCACAAAAAACCCCAGAATGGGCCAAAGCCCCAGCCATCCAAACCCCTAAATCATGCCTCCAAGAATAGCTATGAGTCCCTAGGCAATCTCACAGATGATTTGCCCCCTCCTTCTGACAAAACTTCCGCCCGCCCATCCTCCTCCACCCCTCCCCCCCTCAACAGTCACCCTTCCACATCCAAATCCCCCATCATCATCCCTACAATCCTGAGCAGGCATCAGGTAAATGCAGAAGAACCTATCAAGGAAATGGAGATAGATGGGAAATTGATCGCCCCACAGAATGCGGAAACTCCTCAGGAAGATACCAATCAGGTGCAAAACATGGAGGAAGAACCAGAGAGCATAGATCTACATGGTCTGGACATCATAGAATTGGAGTTGCATTGCCAGAAGAAAGCTTATGAAAAAATATCTGATTCTGACATAGATAAGCTGGAAGTGGTCATCTCCAGAGTGTTTCATCAACACCAGCTCGGTGTTCAATCAGGCGGCACCTGGGACAGCAATCCGCGACCAAAGGACACAAAAAAAAGAGGAAGGAAGACAGATCTCCAAAGAACAATAGAGATAGGGAAAATCCTGGTAGATTCGGGCAGATACGCGAAGCTGACGAAGTACTACAGCCCTACCCAAAATAGTTAACTATGAAGCTCTTATCATGGAATGTAAGAGGGCTCAATAGCCCAGGGAAATCTAGAATGTTAAAAAATATGATTAAAATGGAAAAACCCCAGATGTGTTTCCTCCAAGAAACAAAATGCAACAGCGCCATACTGGGCAGCATTCTCTCAAAAGCATGGCCAGGGTGCAGATCAGTGGCTGTGGATGCAACAAGCGCCTCCGGAGGACTGGCCATCGCATGGAACTCACAATCTATCTCGCTCTTGGACTTTCATGCCTCTCACCACCTTATTCAAGCAACCTTCCACATTCTGGGTACCAACATCCATGGAAATCTATCCAACGTCTACTTTCCACAGGACGTTGGGAGTACAAAAGTGCTCCTCGATACTATCGAAGTACTTAGCAGAAACAGGCAGCATCCACTCTGGATTGCTGCAGGGGATTTCAACATGATAACTAAAATAGAGGAGAAGGTAGGAGGTAGATCGAGATTGGAGCCGGAGGTTGATCACTTCAAAGACTTCATTCAAAACGCCTCTCTCATAGATATGCCATTCTGCAATGGTACTTTCACCTGGAGCAATCGCAGAGGAGGTAAATACGAGATAGCATCTAAACTTGATCGCTTCCTGCTCTCGGATAACGCGGTTCATCTAGGTGGCGACCTTACAGCAGAAATCTTAGCTCACTCAGGATCGGACCACTGGCCAATAGCTCTCCACTAGCAAAGGCCAGGGGATAAAACCAAAAGGCCCTTTAGATTTGACGGATTTTGGCTAACGCATCCAGCATTCAAGGACTTCATCAGAAATACTTGGGACTCTTTTATCCCTCCAGAAGGCTCAAAAATGTTCCAGCTTCAGCAAAAGCTCCGCTTTCTAAAGAGTCACATAAAACGCTGGAATCGAGAGACCTTCAGCAACATATTTGAAGCTCAACAGGAGCTCAATAAGGAGCTGAAAGATCTACATCAGGAAATCATAAATGCAGGGCATAAAAAGGCTACCCTAGACAGAGAACGACACATAACTAGCCAGCTCGAAGAAAGAAGGAAGCAAGAGGAAATCTACTGGAGGCAAAAATCCTGGATACGCTGGTTAAAGGAAGGGGAGCGCAACACCAAATTTTTCCACCGAACCACAGTGCAGAGGAGGATGCACAATCAAATTCCCTTTATCCTCAACCAAGAAGGGGTAAAAGTTGAAGAGCATGAGCAAATAGAAGAGGTCCTTCTCAATCACTTTAAGCAGGTACACCAAGAGCAAGCGGTGGATCGGCATAGGGCGATTGGAAGAATTACTCGCAATATCCCCAAATTAGTTACTGTGCAACACAATGATATCCTCATGAAACCAATTCAAGCCCAGGAGGTCGATGAAGCGATGGCGCAGCTCAAGGAAGGTAAGGCCCCCGGACCCGATGGATTCACTACTACATTCTTTCATACTTTCTGGGACATGATTAGAGAGGAGGTCTGGCTAGTAGTCGAGGAATCCAGGGCTCTGCGTTGGTTGCTCCTTTCCCTCAACTCTACTTTCATCACCCTCATCCCCAAAGAAGAGAACTCCATAACTCCTGAGAAGTTTAGACCCATTGCCCTCTGCAATTTCCTCTACAAGGTCATCTCCAAGGTCATTGCCAACAGATTAAAACCCCTTTTACCCATGCTCATCTCTCCGGAGCAATCGGGATATGTTGAAGGAAGACAAATTATGGATGGCATCATACTCACGCATGAAATCATTCATTCTCTCAAACTCTCCAAGCAAGCCGGCATGCTGCTCAAACTTGACCTCTCCAAAGCTTTCGATAAGCTCAGCTGGTCCTACATCCAACACATGTTGAAAGCCTTCGGATTCTGCCACTCATGGGTACGATGGATTATGAGTCTCATCTCCTCCTCTCACTTTTCTCTTCTTGTCAATGGTCTTCCCTCCCGCCCCTTTAAACCTACCAGAGGCATTAGGCAAGGGGATCCCCTCTCCCCCTTCCTTTTTGTTATTATGGCAGAAGGTCTTGGCAGACACATCAAGCAGGCTCTACATTCCAATCAGCTTAAAGGCATATCCATCCACAACTCCCCAGCCTCCTCCCATCAACAATTTGTTGATGACACTATGCTCTATGTGTTAGGGTCCCACCCTAACCCCCTTATTCATGTCATGGGATCACGTCATAGTCAAGAGTCAATAAATCCCATATTAATATTTGTAAGTGGTTAACCCAGTTAGTTGCAAATGGGACCACAATTAGTTGTAAATGGGTGGTAGTATTAAATAAAGGTTAAATGGGCGGTAGTATTAGATAGATGGTATTAATAAAAACCCACGGTATTGGCCCGTGGTATTGCATGTAGGAGTCATATATAAAGGATAGAGACTCCCTGCGAGGAGCATCGTGTCTTGTTTTGTAATCGAGCTCTGCTCTATTGGAGGTTGCCCCCTCGAAGAGGCCTGTGAACATTTCTCTCTGAGTAATAAAGTCTTTGCTATTCTTTGTTCTGGGTACATTTTCTTCGTTCTCGGCATTTTTCTCGCATATTCTCGGTTCGGTGTTGCTTTGCAGGTTAAGTGGCATAACACTATGGCTACCCCTCAGCTCAAGAAGCCTCTCAATTGAAATCTCTGCTCAACGATTTTTCAGAAGCCTCGGGCACTCATGTCAACAGCTCCAAATCCCAAATCTTTTTCTTTCACACGCCCCCTTTGGTCAAATCTGCCATTACCCGCATCTTGGGCTTCCAAGCAACCACCCTCCCCTCCACCTACCTTGGAGCTCCCCTCACGGCCTCAGCCATTAAGCAACCTGCTTGGTGTGTCCTCTTGGAAAAGCTAGATTCTAAGCTCAGCTTATGGACCCACCGCTCCCTCAATTTTGCTAGTCGTGTTGTGCTAATCAAATCCATCCTTCAAGCCATGCCTCTCTATCTTTTCTCCATACTTGCAGCTCCAAAATGGATCTTGAAGAGATTGAGAAACATTCAGAGGGACTTTCTATGGGGAAGCTCTGCCACCAATCGCAAGTGGGCTTTAGTGAAATGGGACACAGTGTGCAAGCCCAAAAGCAAAGGAGGCATAGGGCTCAGAGATCCAGAGAAAAGTAATGCCATCATGAATGCCAAAATCTGGTGGCAATGGTTAACTCATCCAGACAAGTTATGGGCCAACATCTGGACTGCCAAATACACCAACAACGTGCCCCAAGCAAATCTCATTAGATTCAAGCCTGCCATCAATGGCTCACTTATCTGGAACGCGGCCAAACAACATCATCAGCTCATCCAGAAGCACAGCTTCTGGGAAATACGGAATGGTCAAAGTGCCAGATTCTGGATGGACGCATGGAACCAACAGCCTAAACTTTTAAATGTTCTATCTCCAACAATAATATCGGACAGACAGGAGCAGCAGCAGGCAACCGTCCATTGATTCTGGGAGCAGGAAGCGGTAAATGGATTCAGACAGTGGCGTCCCAGCAATCAAATAACCACAGACGCAAATGTACAAGAGGCAATAGCACTTGAAGAAGAGTTAAAAAAGAGAAGCATCAGAGTGATGAATAACGAAGACATTCTCAGATGGGGATATCTCCCTAAAGGCACCTACTCCACATCCGAAGCATACAGTCTCATAGGAGATTCCACTATCAGACAGGACCCTCTATGGGACCGAATTTGGAGCTTCAAAACCTGGCCTAAAATTTCACATTTCCTATGGATGGTGGGACACAAAAAAATCCTCACCTGGGATAAGCTAAGGAGGCGCAACTTCCATGGGCCCTCAATATGCCACAACTGCAATAAAAATGAAGAAACCTTACAGCACCTCCTGGACACATGCCCAATCGCCAACAAGCTATGGGATCAGGTAGGCTTTAGATGTCAAAGACGGTGTAAAGGTCCTGGTGATATCATTCACACCATCCGTCACTAGCCAAAAAGCCCCTATGACTGTGAGATCCTCAACCATATGTGGAACCTTATCCCTAGCATAGTAGTATGGAACATATGGAAAGAAAGGAACAGGCGGATTTTCAAAAACCAAAGCTCGCCCACTGAAGAAATATGGAACAGATTGCATAGCAACCTCAAAGAGACCATGCTTCTGAAACCATGGACAGTGGAAGACCTTCCTAACAAGGACAACGAGAAAAACATCCTGGACAACTGGAAGTTAGAACTACCTCAAGGAACCGCCACCCAACGAACATCGAGAAGTAATGACAAGGAGGACAGAAAATGGATAGCCCCACCCACCAACTCTTACAAACTCAATTTTGATGGAGCATCTAAAGGCAACCCAGGGAAAGCAGGGTATGGAGGCATCATTCGTAATCACAAAGGCAACACCATACAGATTTACTTCGGCAATATTGGATGGGACACCAATAACTCTGCAGAGCTGGAGGGTCTCTGGCAAGGACTCCTTGTGGCAAAAAGTCAGAATCTTCAACCCCTCATAGCAGAAGGAGACTCCCAGATTATCATTCGTATGGTCACCCGCATTCAAAATGGCTCTCAAACCAGGAAAGTAGCAGACAGTTGGAGGCTAGAAGCCAGGTTACACAGCATTGCTCAAGAGCTGCACAACCACAGAGCCCTCTCCTTTCAACACTCCAAAAGAGAAGGGAATAAGGTGGCTGATCTACTAGCCAATATTGGGGTTGAAAGCCGCCATCCATTCCATGTAGGAAATCTGGACATCATCCCCAGCACTCAAAAGATTCAGGAATGTAAGAAGCTCCTTCAAAATGACATTGAATCCCCGGTTGCGGGTGACAGCAGGATACCGTGGGCTGAGCCACATGGACTCCATGTGACGCCCCATGCATAATAAATATAACATGATCGCGGCTGTCATCGGTTTATTTCAGCTGATGCGAGCTCAAAGCATTAATGCAGAGCAGGTTGACAAGATGGGGGAACTATGGTAGCGCTGAGATCAATGGGGAGGTGATAAATATCGGGCAGGAGGTTGCAAAAGGCCAAGGTTTCCCGGTCTTTCAAGTCACGGAGTTACCTGGTGGCAGAATTATCAGTTGCAGAGGAAGGTTTGCTGCTGGAAGAGGTGCGCGCCATCACAGGCTGCCCTCTGGACCCCTCGACATTCCAACTCTGGGGCTGGCCATAAGAACTCGGAAGGCTCCTCGGAAGGCAGGGTGGCAGACTCAGAGGTTCGGGCGGCGAACTCTGAGGTCTGCATTTCAGAAGCGTGGGGGGCCAATTCATCGGAAGTGGCAACGAAATTGGCCAGTTCAGGGATGCAGGAGGAGAACTGGGAAGGCTGGGAGTTGGCAACAGAGGAAATTAGGGACAATACGAAGGTGGTGGTGGTGCTTGGGCGGGGCAAGTGTCGAATTCTGGCTTCAGGGAGGCCACGCGACCAGCTCCAAGCTAGCACAGGAGAAAAGGAATTGCCCATGGCAAGGCTTCGACATAGGCAACCCAGCAGAAGGGGTTCTAGACGTGGTTCGAGTCGGGGTCGTGGTCGTGGTGGGGCAGAGAGGGAGCACCACCACTACTGCTATTGCTACTGTTACAGACGGGCGGGGGTCACGCCTCTCCATGCAGGGCAAATTACGGAGGTTGGAGGGGCTAGCGATGAGGGGCCAGCCCTCCCTGCGTTCGGCACTGTGGTATTTACCCTGGGTAAATCCCGGGACACTCATGGCATCTGTGCCCACGTCTCTGTTCTCTTTACCCAAGTCCCGGAAGGTGCTGAAGAGGAAGTGCCTCCAGGAGGGGAGGATCCACCCCCTGCAGGCTCGGGACAAGCTGACCCCTTGCCGCCTCCTCCAAGTGGGGAAGGTACATCAGGGAAAGCGATCATGGCCGACCCCTCTACCTCCCAGGCGACGAATGCTACAAACGAGGAGCGAGCCAAATGGGCTGCCATGTGGGAGGGGGTCCCTGAAGGTCAGGGATGGTGCACAATTGAAGAGGAGAAGCCTCCTGAGGACGAGTAGCCTCCCAGCGCGGGCTCCAGATGCGATCATCCTCACTCAGCTCTAGTCCAGAATTCAATCAGACGCTGGTTACTTGGTTTGGGTTAGAATTCAGTCTGTTTTTCTGTTGTTTTTTAAAAATATCCAGTTCATTTTGGTCATGTTCAGTGTCAGTGTGTTGGGTAAAATCAGTCCCCAGTTGGTCATGGAAGGCCGCCCCTGCGTGGGCTGGATTACTTATAAGTAAAATGGATAGTCTGCGTCTTTTTTTGGTTTTTTGGAATTGTTTTGAGCCTCAATCAGTCGTTCAAAGGCTTCAGGGAAACATGGTGGATGCTACCCCTGCGTGGGAGCTTTTGGTTCAGTCGGCTGCACCCATGGCGCCGCGGGTGGCCATGGAAGCCAGGATCAAAGTCATGCTACAATGTCTGTAATCTTTTATCTGTACATATAATATAATAGTTAGACAGTTTACCGAGAAAAAAAAAAAGGAAGAACAATGACCTTATGCTATTTACTACAGTAGTAAAAATCTTAACTCAACTGAACATAATTATAACGTGACTGAAAAATAATTTCTTATTGTTTTACATTCCATTAATATATTTGTTCATTATATCCCCATATACAGAGTATTTGTACACATTGATGACTCCCCATATGATTATTTAAGAACAAACTTATTACCAATGGTCAATTAACTAGGTGGCTTTAGCCTCTCTAGAAATTCAATATCACCATTCTATATAGACTTGGAAAAGAGAATATGGTAGCTAATTTTATCACTAGATTGAATAATGAGGAAAAACCTATTCTCGTAGAAGATGTCTTTCCTAATGAGCATTTATTTGTATTATCTACTAATACACCTTGGTTTGCAGATATTGCTACTTATTTAGCTGCATGGAATATTCCACAACATTTATCACCAAGAGAATGTCAAAACATTATTAGACACAGTGTTATGTCTTCATGGGTTCAGGGGTAGTTATTCTACATAGGGCCAAATCTTATGATCTGGCATTCTGTGGAAGAAGATGATATATATGACATCCTTAAGCCATGTCATGACGAGCCATGTGGGGGAGATTTTGCATAGAATAGGACTACAAATAATATTTTGTGATGGGGATACTATTGTCCAACCCTTTTTATGGATGCCAAGAAGTATGTCTACAATTGAGAAGTTTCAACAAATAGGAAGACTTGTACAACATATGAGATTATATTACATTCGTAAGTCATGGTAAATTCTTTTGAAAAATAGGCCTTTGATTTTATAGGACCAATCAACCCACCATCAAGACAAAACATGTATATTTGAGTATGCACAGACAATGTAACTAAGTGGGTTGAATAAAAGGCCCTATCTAAAACAAAAAAAATAAGTAGTGGCTAATTTTTTATATGAAGAGATATTTGTATGCTTTGGCATTCTCTGAAAAAATGTTACAGACAAAGGAACCTAATTCACTTCTTAAATCATTAATTCCATTACTGAATAGTTTAGGATGAAACACCAAATTTCCACCCCATGCCATCCACATGCAAATGGATAGGTGGAGGTAACTAATAAGGTTTTAGAATCCATATCGACAAAGACAATCATACAACATAATAAGGACTAGGCCAAAAAGCTTCTAGATGTCCCGATGTCCCACCCCGCACAACTATTTTTGAGTTTAGTTTTTATGATCATTTGATT
This sequence comes from Pinus taeda, assembly GCA_000404065.3. Classification (NCBI taxonomy): domain Eukaryota; kingdom Viridiplantae; phylum Streptophyta; class Pinopsida; order Pinales; family Pinaceae; genus Pinus; species Pinus taeda. The sequence continues at coordinate 2,927 of APFE030991539.1, read as the reverse complement.
ATTCGACATCGAATCTGGAGAGAGTTGATCTTTTTCTCTTTTGGTGATCTAGCATATATAGGTGTAGCAGCTTCCTTTCTTAAGGAGCAACGAAGTAGTTCTGGAATGTTATTTCCTTGAGATGGTTAAGGAATCTACACCTAACCCTCTAAGGAAAATGGAAATTTTCTGGAGTAATCTTGTGCGAGAAGATTCCTGGAACAAGGCGTTTCAATCCACAGATTCTTAAGTAAGTATGAAGTGTCACGTAGAAGCCAAACCACTGGGGATCTGAAGCACCGAGTGGTTTACTATCCGAGGCAGGATTCAAATGATTTATGTTGGAGCAGAGCAAGATCCCTGGAATTGTGAGTTGACCAAATGCTCAGACACATACAAAAATTTGCTACACCATGGTCATGACCCTGAATCGACATTCCCAGATGCTTAGCTTTGCAGTGCACATAAGAGAAGTTTGTGTATTAATGACATCGTTTTTTGCGTCAAATACCACTCTGGTTGCTTATCTTTTTGGTAAGGAGATTTGGGATTCTAGTGTCGGACTTGCAGCAACGGAATTAGAGCCTTGGCCCAGGTTCGATCCCTGATTTGCGTTTGATGAGGGGTGTTAGATTTTCACACTCGTCTCATTGGAAATCGATCACATGGACTAACCGCCAGTATGATATCCACCCTGGGACCACTTAAAAATGTAATGATAATGGTTTGGAATTTCACTAAAGCATTCAGGTTTTTGGCGTAATGGAAAACCTAACATGGTATGGGAGCACGTTTTGGATATGATCTTGTTGCTTCCTCATAACTTACATCCAACTGTGAGGTGCTTGAAGGAAATGCTCTTGTTAATTGTGATAGACATATTGATGACATAACTGCTAATGTCATTCTAGATGAAAATGTTGTGGTACCCAAATTTGAGTCTGCAAAAACAAAGATTGAGGCATCTCTAGATCCTCATCAAAGGAAATCATCCAAGCATCAACATTATTGGTCAACTAGTAGTCCAACATTCAGATTGTTACAGAAGAGACATGAAAGAATGAATTGTGGACCAGTGCTAACCATTAGGATTATTTGTGGATGGATCGATTGATGGTCATGTTGTCATTTGAAACAATGCTTAAAGATTTCATATCGTCCTGTTGCATCAATTGTTCATTGTTGATTTCCTTTGTTCCCTTAGTTGTGTTTTAGGGGGGGTAGGGATTTGCTGACAATAGAGATTATTGATTCCAACTCCTTCCGCAGTTATGTTTTAGGGGGGCAAGTTAGACGGTTACAAATATTTTTGTGTTTATCAATGTGATGCTGATGGTGTTCAAACAACTCCAGGAGTGTTTTTGTATGACGGTTGAGTTGAGTTTTCCATACTCATAAGCCTTATTGTTTGTTTGTTGGTTGATGGTGTTGCTTCTGTTTAAAGCCTTTGAAGGTTTTTTGGGATAAGTTGACAGTGTTTGCCACCCTTGTGCCTCTACAACAATCCTACCATAGAGATCGACTGACCTCATTGAGGTTTCATGGCTCTCATCTTCACAATTTTGGTACTTTAGCATTTCATAATTTTTCATTGGAGCAGAGTTATGGGATCTACATTTTCAGCTCCATGATAATTTGAGCATTGGCATCTTTCTCTATTTTTTTTTTTTTTGGGGTGGGGCGGAGTTTTTTCCTATGGGTTTTTCTCTCTTTCTCCGCTTATGAGAGTTTGTACATGGGTACCTAATCAAACCTTGTTGTTGGGGCTCATTCTTTGTTTTCTTTTTTCTTTAGTTACTCCCTATGTTGTGGAATTGAGACTTCTGTGATTAGCCATAGTTATAAGGAGAGCTTCAGCGTAAATCACATAAAAATATTTCTGCCAACGCGTTTCGAACCAACCCATGTGGTTCATCATCAGGACAAGTTGAGAATGCGGATCTAGCTCAGCGTTTAAATAGTCCAAGCAGAGACTCCAACGGCTAAAATATTCCAACAGCTACTTTATCTTTCAAGAACCCTAGTCAAACTTTTTCTAAGTAAATTTTAAATATTAAATGTATTAAATTTATTTAAAATTTAAATTATCCCAATAAATATATATATAATATATATATAATATAATATATATATATATATATATATATATTATATTAAATATTATATTCATACTATTTATTTAATTACTTATAAATAGAATATATTTTTATTATAAATTAATAAATATATAATAACATTCTATTATTCTCTTTATTTATTTAATTTATATAATGTATATATATAATTTACTAATATATCTACATTATATGCCATATTTGTTATTCTTGTAATCCTAATTAATCTTATTTATAATAAATTTATAATTGATTTTATATAAGACAGTTAAGATGGGTTAATTAAAAATTAATTAATAATTTATTTAAATAATAATGCATTATCTATACGTTAATTATTGAGATTATATGCGTATATAATAAGTCCTATTAATAATTAGTTAATTAATTTACATTATATATATATGTCCTAAATAAAAATACGAGGGGTTATGTGTATTATATTAAATTGATATTATATATAAATTAATTTTAATGTTATAAGTATAAAAATAATAATATATATAATGTTAAAAATAAATATTAATTAAATAATGTATTAAAATTAATCTCTAAAAACACCTAAATACCAATACTATGGTTATACTAATAATTAATATAAAATTAAAGGAGGGATAAGAGAATTAAGGGAACTGGAAGCTTATGAATCTAAACTTATCATGATGAGGGATATATTCCCTATTAATATAAAAGTTATAAAAACTGGTAATTGCATTGCCAATTGTTTTTAATATTGATTATAATAATTTCTGAAAAAAAAATTTAGCTTAATTTTCATCGATTCTACAAACCAAAAAGGGGGATACTCCCTATGTTTTACTTAGGGGGGGTGTT
>APFE030991535.1:2258-30914 GCA_000404065.3 Pinus taeda | reverse complement strand
TGGTGAGAGATTCGCCAAAAAATTATATATACATATTATATTATTGATAAAATCGCCTTCCATTTTTCCCATATACGATGGAGATTCGCCCATTTATTATACTTATAAATTTAGGGGGGTTCTTAAAATTTTCCCTAATGCAAGTCTTGGGCTTCAAGTACATTGACCCTCAGATACCATAATTTTGGGGACAAATATACTTTTGATCTTGTATTAATCATACCTCCTATATGAGACTACCAAGCCTCTAGGAATGTTTCATCTTTCTGTGTTCCCATCCAAACTGTAAGCATAATATCCCCTTTGACTCTATCATCACGTTCCAACCTAAACCATGAAGGTGCCAAGGGGTTATCTGGAGGAACTTTTGTTGGAACCTCCGAGAAATCAAAGAAGACTCCCCCAAGGAAGTCATCCCTTGAATTGCTTCCATCGCATACATAAATCTCAATAGTGGGAGCTGATTGAAGTGTGTCTTTGCCAAAGGCAAAGATCTGGTCCCATTCAAGATATCTAGTGTTATGAATTCACTTGTACAACCAGTCAAAGCAACCACATGTCTTTGTAGACTATTTACAAATAAATTAAATGCAGCTTAATGTTGAATCTGGATTTTATTATCGAAATCATTCCATCATAATTATTCATGTTTGAACTTCCTCATGAAGTTTCCTTTGCAACATGATGTGGTGCAATTGCTAGTTAATCCTTGTGCTAACCATGCACTTGAGTTAGACAAATAATTAGCTAATTCACTGTGTTGTTCTAGACTATAATTGATCTCATAAGATTTAAATTTATTTAATTTTCTCATAGTTACCCTTTGAAAGCATGTCTTTCAAGAGCCAGAGTTAAGGTCTTCTATAAAAGATAGGGGTACTTTATTCATGAGCTATCATTATGCCTTGAAGAAGAGCCTAAACCTCATACTAATCATTGAGAGAATTCCTAATCCCCAACAAAAAGATTAATGCAATGTTTTCATCAAAGTAACCTAAAAAATGCTTAAACTTGTTATTTTCAATATTTTCAAATAAAATAATTAAAATGTATTCATATTTGAAAATTTTAGTCTAACTACACACTATGGCACTAATTATTCTTTACTATGATTGTTTGGTAAAAATAAAATATAAAAGTTCTTGTAACTTTTTAATTTGAGATTTTTGAATTTGAAACTTATGGGATAAACATCTACCTATCTACTTTGAATCTCTGAAATATGATTAATAATATTTAGCACATATTAAATAAAATCAAAAGGCTTTGTTATTTTCAAAATTTTTGAACTAAAATTAAAGAATTTAGAACTTATTTTTAACATCAAATCTAGCAAAAGTTCATATTAACTTCCAATTTACCAAACATTCAGATTGATCAAATCTTTAAAAATACAAATCCTTTATTAATTACAAAACTTACTAAAATAAATTCAATAAACATGAAGTTAAAAATATATCTATATTAGTATTCAGTAAATTCAAAATCATAATTTCATTTTCCATAACAAATTTGATTAAATTAATAATAATTTCATTTTTCATCACAAATTTTATTCCTCTTAATTTAATATATAAATATTATATGTATAAATAACTATGTTTGACTACTACATAATGTCTAATAAAAAATAAAATAAAAAACATTCAAGATATATATGATTAATTATTTTGCTACGCAACTAAACTTATTCACGGCAAGACTTACCATATAAAATTTGATGCACATTATAGTACACAGGCAACTAAACTTTTGCAGAGCAGGATTTACAGTAATTTTTTCGATGCACATTATGCTTTATCATAGGGATATAAACGTATTTTTAAATAAAACACAACAATAATTATGTAATAAATCCTTAAACGGCAACTGTATTAATAATCACTCTCATTGGTTCTTAACTTACACGGTAGAGATAATTTAAAAATTTATTTATATTAGATTGGATCTAGAGGGTTCTATATCATGTTTTATTTTTGGGGGTCTTTGAGTGCAAAGCATTTTTATCGATCTCCGCCCTCTATTTCCAGAAACGCCACTTAGTCTTAAACTCAAATTCGAATGTAAATGTGCAACAAAATAAAAATATAATATTTAACTATATAGTAACCGGGATATTTCAGTGCAACCTAAAGTGTTTTAATTGTCTAATCGCTCTAACGATAAAAGAGAGGCGACGGCCCGGGGCTTTATACGAGCCAGGCGTTGGGAAAAATTGCTAGTCCTCATTTTCCTCCAACAGATAAATTAGGCTGCAATCATAATAAGAACAAACATTTAAAAATTCTTGGAGATTCACAGATTAACCATCAACATATATTTTGCGATGTTTGTGTACATGTGTTTATAGTGGTGCTTAGAAATGAGATAGGTACGTGCCAAAATCATGATTGTGGGTTCAAGATTGTCATGGCAATTTTGTGCTCACCGCAGTGTCAATTGTTCCATCGAGAACGCATGATTTTACCACGGAAATAAGGACAACATGTGTTTGGTGCGCCTCACCATACCATTTCCGACGACCAAGGCAAACGAATTCACACAATTTTCATGACTTCAATGGAGCCAACTCATATTCTCATTTATATAAAATCTGACCGGTGCTCCTGAAATTCGGAGTTCTGTTCAGTAAATGGATGTGTTTTATAATGGGTTTTCCCTAAAGAGGTTTGAAGAAAGCTCGGGGTGGTATGAGAATCGTGGATCATGATCCCAGAATTACAATATGCGAGAAGTTTGTAATTGTAATCTTTTGTTGTAACTTCGTAGTTGCATCGCAAATTGAAATGGGTAGAATTGGAAAATAATGGATTTCAGGAATGTTTTCTCACTGGAATTCATTTTGAATGCATGATTGGAAGCAATGCTAGTCTCATGCGATTTACAGGATATTATAGTGTAGTGAGGTGTTAGCTGGTCTCATGTGATTCTCATATGATTTACAGGATATTATAGTGTAGTGAGGTGTTAATTTGTCTCGTGGACTTTACAGGATATTACAGTGTATTGAGGTGTTTATTTGAATGTTTAGAGTTGTAATAGTGATATACGGAAGTAAATAATTTATTTCCAATATATTAATAATTATTATGATCAATAAAAATATCAAAATTTGATGAGTTATATGTTATCAGAGCCATAAGGCTGAGATTCATTGATGGGCTATCGAGTTTTATGTTGAATCTTGAATCGTGAGTGTGAGTGTGAGTGTCATTGTTATCTAGACCCCTACAGACTCAATGTACCACAAAATGACATCAACAAAATGGCATCAAGTTCTGTAGCGTAGAAGTTCGACTGCTGGTGGAAATGAATAAGCGCTTCTTATTGTGATTGTTTAATTTTCTTGTTGCATTATTTAATTTATTTAAAGTAGGCCAACATTTGTTCAAAAAACATGATGCCATGGACTTGATTTCGTGGTTTCATGTAGTTTTTTTCTTCTCTGCCGATTTTCCCGATTTCTTCTTTGAAGTGGAACGATTCTCAGATTTCTGACGCACTAAAAAAGTTCCAACGCCTATTTATGATCAAGAATGTCCAAGAACTGGTTTGGACAATCTGGATGAATAGTCAATGTTATCTCGACGTTATTAATTATGCTCTTATGATGCCGATCTGATAGATGGGAAGAATTCCACCTGTGGCCTTGCTGCTCTGCATCGCGGATTGCCTACATACACCCGTCAACGCCCAGGAACTTTCAAATACGGGCTGGGTAGCATTGCTCACAATACCACGGCGGCGAAGAGCAGGGTCTTGGATCCTGGATGTGAGATGCGTCCTGTTGGATTCACGTTTTCTGTGTTTCTTATGCCCGCGGGCTGACTGCAGAGATATTGGGGCTTGAAAAAAAATTGCAACATGTAAATTTCAGATATAATAATTTGTGTCTCAAGATTGCTAAACCACTGAATATTTTCTGGCTGCTGCATTTGCTCACAACAACTGTCTCTGTGGATCGCTGCCAGGAAATGGTGATTTTGTTTACATTAATTTCATGTCCCTGTTGTGTTAAAAAGAAAATAAGTGTGAGATATAGTATTGGTGTTTATTTTGGTGAATAAAAATTAAATAATGGAGAACCACAAAGAATAATTAATTATTCAATAAATGGATGTGATTGTTGTGTTTATTCAGTAGTAGTAGTTACAAGTTGTTTTCAATAAAGTGAAGATAGCCGGGCTCGTTGTGTTACAGGAGTATTAGTACAGGTTATTTTATATTAAGGTCAAAAAGTGAAGTTGTAGAATTTTCTCTTGAATTTTATAGAGAATGTTATTTTAGATCACTGTCATGGATTTAATACATGGTGGCAGTACTATAAGATGGTATTATCAATAGTCATAGTTTGTGCTCTTCATTCTTGAGAAGCTTCAATTCTGTAAAGTACATCAACTATGGTTTGAAGCAGTTATGTCTTGAATGCATCAAGTGGAAGCTGGAAAGTGTAAAGAAAAAAAGAGTGGAAACTTGAGATTTCAGAGTGGATATAAATGCTAATGATGACCATATCAAAAATTTATTATTGTTGTATGGGTGTTTTCTACATGTAAATATTAAAGGAAGGTGTTGGAAATAATGATTCCATGTCAGAGTGTTAAAAATAATGTAATAATGTTTCCATATCTTATATGATTTACATATTATCAACATGACTCTCTAAGTGTCAATCTAAATATTGTTTCCTATATATGAATTGTAATAATAATTTAAATAGGTTAAATTCAATTATTTATATCTGATTTATTTATAAATGTTATAATCAAATAAAAAAATATGAAAATGTGATTAGGGAGTGAGAATAACCCAAGAATTCTCCTTTTTCTATTAAGAAACCCAGCCTTACACATCTTATCCAATTTTGGATGAGGGCTTTGGGAGTGGCCTTCGCCAGCTTGAATAGCTACTATAATCACATTTGTACATAACTATTCAATGTTCCGTACTTATTTGTAGGCTTTTTATTTGGTTACTTTACTACAAGACTGCTTTTCTACTTCGTTCTGGCGACAATGGACACGTTCCAACATGATAATATAAATCTATTTATGATTTTATTAAAAAATGGATTTTGTGAGTTCATATGGAATTCTATTATTGGTCTTATCCAAAGATGGACGTTATGATCTATAGATTTATTAGAATTGGATTATTCTATTTCACATTTAACCATGGATTTTTTTAGCGAATAGTTAATTTCTTGTAATGGTTAAAAAAAATCTCACATTCTCGTTTGATTGTCCAAATTTGAGAAATTTCAACCATCAACCTTGAACCCATCACCTTGTCTTTACATCATAATGCATATACCTTAAGGTGCTTGCATTGGTTGGTTCTTTCTCTAACTTGTATTTTTGGCCACATTTAGGGTACTTTCTTTGACTTTTATTTTTGGCCACATTTAGGGTGGATCACTCATTCGAAATATCAAAATATATCAATCGTTCTTTCTCAAACTTGTATTTTTTACACATTTGGGGTACTTTCTCTGACTTTTATTTTTGGCCACATTTAGGGTGGATCACTCAACTGTAATATGAAAATATATGAAAATTTTAAATAGATATGGGTAATTATGAAGGTTATATATTTAATTTTTATTAATTCATTATTTATATATATATATAATTATAGAATGTTATTTAATTATTAGTATATAGGTATAATATAAATTAAGAGTGATTAAATATTCCCAATTTTATTAGAGTGTAAAATGTGAAAAATTCTCATCTCATGATATATTTCAATGAATCTTAGTAGTTCTCTATATATATGGTCATTTTTAGTGATTAAATTCTATTTTTGGATGCTATATTGAGTGGATAAACTTGTTCAAAAGATCTTTGTTAGATTTCCATAGAAAAACATATACTTAAAGATGACCAAACTTTTGACTATTAAAACTTATTTTTTTAATTTTAAAATAATATATAATATACATATAGTTGACATTAGAATATTTCCATAGCAAATGCATAGAAACATTTTATATACTTATATTAAAATGATTTTTTGTTATTAACATATTTTTAAGTATATGCATCATATTAGTTTGTATTAAAAAGCTACATTGATTTTCTTTTGTTATTATGAATAGTTTTAAATGTCACATATTAAGTTTATATTAAGAACTAAATCAATTGCACATGTGCCTTTTGTTATTCTTATTAGAAAGTACTTGATATTTTTTATTTTATTTTTCTATTTTCAATTACTTTTTTTTAGACATTGAATATTTTATTATATACAACATTAAAATATTTTATTTTAACATTTTTCTTTCTATATATAGATATATGTGAAGTTGATATGACATAAATAGTTGATATAGATCTTCAAATAGTTTACATAAATCCAGTGTTGAAATATTTTTGAAAAGGGTAAAGTTTAATCATGTTACTAACTAAACATGCATAGCATATTCATTTTTATTTTTTATTAGAGTAGACATTGTTTTTCTACTATAGAATATTTTATTTTTACTTTAAGAGGGACCTGTGTCAACTTCAAGTTGAGCACAAATGGAATTACATATGACTCATATTGGGTTGTAGAATGAACCTCTCAGCTTAATAAAATAGTTATGGTTAAACCACATAAGTAGTATAGAATATGAAATTTCTAAAATACAAAGATATGGAGAGAATTTGAGCCACTTTTATTTTTTGACTAGATATGCGGGACATACATGCTTTTAAAGACCTCACACTTACCCAAAATTATATATAGAAACTCGAAACCAACAAAGACAATATTGAACATAAACTAGGACCTATGACAAAATGTATCAAAACCATGAATTTTCTAGAAATATGTTACCTAATTCTCAAAGACAGGTTGCTAATGGGGGATGAGGAGAATTTAAGTTCCCCCTTGATGGTTTTTGTTTTGAGGTAGAGGAGAGGTGAGCACCATGCATAAGGCCCATGGGATAGAAGATGATTCACAGAGAGCTCCCACGATCAATATTCAAAAATTTTAAAACCACCACTTCCACAATGTCGACCCTTCACTATAGATACACATAAGAAGATAAAGAAACCTTGTTGTCAGCTCTTGTTGATGACTAAACTATGAAAAGGCGATTGACAATTCTATCTATGTTTTCTCAAATTACACTCTAATCATTTTTGTGTTAATGGAAAGTACTATGGGTACCCTACGACTTATTAAAATCCATGAACTCTTCAAAAAAGAACCTTTTAAATAGAGATAAAACCAAACATGAATTCACTATCAACATCAAGATAAATTCACTTGTGACCAACTTCTCCTTTTCATGCAAGCTTCGATATTGAGTGAGGGAGCCATCAACCTGAATTATCACAAAAACTTGATCCATTAACTCAATGTGATTTATTCCACCCTTGTTGCATCTAATGAGACAACAACTAATATTTCTTGAGTTAGCACATAAGTGAACTAGTGAAAACTGAGAATGTATGGAGTGATATGCTTCTTCCATGCAATTTAAATCCACCTTCGTGCCCTTAATGATTCCAACTCAGATGACACTTGGAGGAATTCTGAAACTAAGGGATAATTTTTGTGACATGCTACTTATTGAAAATAAAAAAACCCCAATTTTCCTAGTTGGATCACCAAATTAGCATGGGAATCAAACAAATGATATTTGCTTCTTTAGATGTCGGACCATTTAATTTGGCAATCCATATTACCATCCAGAAATAGAATTTTATTGACAATTTCTTCCAATCTAATATCCATGGCCTAGGATTGTAGTTGCAAGTGTATAATGATGATAAGAGAGTCTCTTATGATAGTGATATTTCCACGATGAAGACGACAAGAAAAAATAATTCCTTGAAGAAGTGTGTAGGCTTCATCTCGATTATTTTTTATGATCCATAACTTCCAGGTGAATTGTAGTACCCATAATGTAATTATTTCCTTATCAGACTTTATGACTTTATCTTTCTTGCAAATGTTTAAATTAGAATAATAGTCAAGGAGCTAAGACTAAGTCAGATGACATATGTAATTATTAACATATTGTTTTGAATGAAAAATAGCTTATTTCATTTACTGTTTATTTGAAAATATAAGATGAGCAAGCATATGAGTATTCAAGCTACCTAGTTGCCATGTAATTAATTAAAAATTAGTGGGAGTCCAGGAAGGGACAATTTTTTATGTGACAATTGTCACAATATTAAACCTCCATTATTTCCAATAATTAAAACCACCTTAGGTAGAATGATGGGAGAGAAATCTCATGCAATGGGGAAGGAAATGCGATTATAGGAGAGAAAGGAAATCTGAGAACAACAATTCTAGTGAATAAAAAAAAAAATGTACCATAAGGTAGCAAATAACAATTTATACATTGAACTAACGAGACCTGCTAGAGTCTAAGAAGGATGAATATCAATAGTGATCAAGATTCCTATTAGAAGGGAAACCTAAAGCTCAATGGGAATTGTTGATACAAAATTTCATTTGGTTGGGAGGATCTCCCTTTCTCCTATTGTATTTCCCAATACTGAACTACGTGAACTCATTATTTTGTTTACTTCTTTTAGAGATTATTTTTCAAGTATATTATGAATGTATGGCTAAATAGTGGAGCATATAACTTAATAAATGTCTTCCTTTCAAATAACTAATCCATGACATGAACCTTTTTCTGCTTAAATATTTTGAGAATGATGGAGAACTATTTATGGAAATACTATTACATAGGAAAATGAGTAAGATTTGGTAGGGCAAGACAAAAGGGTAACTTTGTGCTAACTATTAACAAAATTAGTTCTTACTAAATATGTAAAGGAAACCAATTGAATGAATCAATTTAGAAAATGTAGTCTATGAATCTTACTCCTAATTACCTCAACATCAAGGATTTCTTTAAATTAGCCCGAGATTAACCTAGATGAGGGATAGTATGGAAGGTCTAAGGCTTTAAATTCAAAATAGGTTGGGATAATGAACGGACGAGTGTAAAAATAACAGAGACTTACTTTCAAGCAAACTTGTAGAAACTGAAACAAAAATTGTGCATACTAGAGGACCTGATACATGTATATATAATGTATACGAGGAAAAAACTAATAAACAGAGAAATAACCTAACATGAAATTTTCTATTGAGTGGATGTTTAAAATTCAAGAAATAAATTAGGAAATAATCCATATACAGTAAGTATTGGTAATCAAGAATATTTCATCCATAGAACCCAATAAATAGAATATTCAAGAAAATATGATAAGTTCAAGATTTATGTGTTTTACATGGCTACAACTAAGTTATCGTAGGAAAAAACATAATAATAATAATAATAATAATACCTAATAGAGGTAGCTAAATCACATCATGTACAGGAGGACATATCAAAGAATGCATGTATACTCAATTATTATACAAAACTTTGTAGTAAACATTTATGACATATTATAGAATTGAGTAATAATAGAATCTATATCAGGGCACACACACACACAAACACACATACACATATATGTGCCTTTGTATATATATGTTCCAATACAAAAACTAAATAATTTGTGGCTACGACAGTAGTATGAAAAATAATATCAATAGGTCATAACCACCATCAAATAGAGAGGAAAAAAAACTGAGAAATTCAATAGATATTCTAGTACTTGAGATGAACCAAGTTACGTATAATCACAAGATGTTTTCCACGCTAACCCCAAAATGGTAGAAAAAAAACTAACCTGGAACTCAAATAAGAAAGGAAATCTTGTTAGCATGTGAAAAATTAGTTTACTTACAAACCATGAAGATAAATTGAGGGGTTTGTTCCCAAATGTCACATGGTTAAAATTTGGTCAAGTGTTGAGACTCCCAACCCGTATAGAAAAGAAATTTCCTTTATAAAGGAAGGGTTTGAGTAGTTAACCCTATGAAAAAATAAACCCTAAATATAAATTTTAACAAGAAAAGGGAATGATAATGATGTACCTATGGTTCAGGGTAAACTCGCCCCAAAATTGATAAGAATGAAGCTAAAACATTGAATTTCTCGAGGAAGGTTTTGAAGGCTTAATTAATGGAAATTATACCAATAAAGTAGGATAATAACGAGAGAAAACACTTATCTAATCAATGTTAAATAACTTAAATGGAATTACATAAAAGATAACCCTAACATTTACGTGTAGGATAATACCAACCATAACTTCCAAGATCGACATCCATTAAAAATGTTATGAGTGGCTTAGTAACTTTGCGTAGGTCTACGTATGAAGAAAGGGGAAAGCTGTAAGTAATTATAAAACCATAAAAGAGAAAAACATTTGAAAAATAAATGGTGAAATTACAAAGAAGATTAAGGGAGGAATATAATTTCTAATGAATTAGCTAAGAAAACCCTCTTATGGAGAAGAAAGTGGAACCATACTCCAAAGGCAGAAGCTAAATACTCTCTTGAATGAATTTGGTAGCAAGATTTGAAGAGCTTATTAATAGAAGTAGGGAGAACCCTGAAATGTTTAAACCAAGGGTCAAATCCCTGATTAAGGCCCCTAGAGATGTACAAAATGGTATAAACTTTTCCATATATCAAACTCTTAAAACTCTAAGAATGGAATCTCAAAGAGAATAACTTGTTGCAAAACCTAAGAGAAGTCACGTTCAGTCTTTACCTATAGAATTATAGAATTATACTGATAGGTGATTACACCGTTGCTTTGAAGCACCCCAAAGTTCAATCAAACAATCTAATTTAGGGAGGAGAGAACCAACATTCAAGTAGAACCTTATTATAAAATGGCAATGGGCTTGGAAACTCAGGTTAAGAAAAAACCATCATAAAAATTGCAAATCATGGAACCACAAACCCCTAACAATGAAAATTATGGGGGAGACAAAGGAGGGGAGGGGTAGTTGTGACACCCCTAGCACTTTTCCCATGAATTTTGTAATGTAATAATGTAATGGCTTGAAGTATTGGATCACAAATGCATGATCTAAGAGGGAAGAGGAAAGATGAACCCATGTGGGATTAGTCGGTGCCTTAAATTAATTTTAACCTGTGAAAATAATGAAAAAGAAAAGTAGAGGAAGAATCTAAGAGGATTATGAAGAGACCCTCAGGGAAATAATAAAAAGGAGAATGCACAACAATATGGGGTTGGATCTCTTCTTGGTGGAGTTCATGAGAAAATTTATAATAATATATGATCAGAGGGAATGGGATTTCCCTAAAAAAATAATTGTGACTAGAAGAGAAAGAGGAAATGGGAATGAGTTCTTGTTGTGGGATGATAAACCACTCATGGAGTGCTTGACATAGATAATAAACCAATCAGGGTGCTAGCTAGAGATGATAAACCACATGAAAGATGGTGCTTATTGTGGGATGATGAACCACTCTTAGAGTGCTTGAGACAGTTGATAAACAACCCTTCTAATGGAATTTGTTGTGCTTGACTAGTTGATAAACAACCCATTGTTATAATTTCACAACCTCTGTGTCTCAAAGAAGGATTTCTATAAGATTGTTGAATGGAAAGTGCCCCTTAGATCATGGATATAGATCATGGATGATAGATATAAGTAATATTGGCTACAATAGGTCTATGGTTGGGTAAAAAATTGATGTACCATTTTCAATTACCTTTCTTTTCTAAATTGTAAAGGAAAAAGATTTGAGTTGAAAGATGTGAATTTAGAGAAAATTCCTTGTAAATATTGCATGGTATTGTTTCATGATTCTTGTTGATGGAATTACTTCAATATTATTATGAATATTCTTATGATCCTTTTCCATGCAATAATGTGAATGATTCATGGTTCACTGTGATAAGAATGGGAAATTCTAATGAATACATGCTCTTATGTTGTAGCATTTAACTAATGATATTGATGGAACAAATACACAAGTACAACTAGCTTTATGAGTTATGTGTGAACTCAGTAGCATATTTGTATGTGGTATAGCCATTGGATCCTCATTGTGTGGCCTCCGACTTGTGTTAGTGTTCTCTTATTCGAACTGTGTGGCTTATGCTTGGAAATTTGATTGGGAATGAGTGTGATGATTTCAACCTTTCATAAAAGTACTATGTGCCTAAATGAATGACTATGCCAGTCATGTGTGCTAAACAAGGAAATATCCTATTTGTCTATGGAATGTAGATGTCCTCATAACCTTGTTGGGCACTATATCTATTATGGTTGTCTTTATCAATTTTTTCTACTCAATTGTTCCTCAAGAGATACTTCTGAACCTATAAAGAGTAACTCTGAAGTAATTTGAGGAGGGGTAGCACTAGTGGGTGTCTTGTCAAACTCTCATGGACATGATAGAACTCTAGCACAAGTCTAGACATTTGTAGAACCACTACATCCAAGCAATGTTAGAACTGAATGGTACATAATGTAGGAAGGGAGAAAACCCTTCTTTGATGATATTCCAGGACACTTTTTCTAGATTCTTCTTCGAGATGCCTTTCCTGAATGCTATTCTTGGATGCTATAACCCATAAATCTCATTCCAAAATCATTACAAGAAGTTGCTCAAGACAAGAGATAATATGTCTAGGACCAGGCATAGTTAACAAGGATGCTAACTAGATGGACCAATCACAGGTAAGAGGTGTGGTCCCATGTTACATCTGAGACTAGAGGTTACTCCTATACTTATAAAGCAAGCCAAATAAACTAGGCATTTTGTCAAACACATGGAAAACATGTAAGCTATAGGTCATGAACGTATATTTGACCATAGAATTATAAGCTTCATCTAAGAAACACCAAGGAGGCCCTATGCCATCTCCACATAGTTTCAACAACAATTCTTAGTCTATACATTCATTAATTGATCAATAGTTAAAAAATTCATAACATGAGCCATGGAAGATACACATCATATGAACAACATATAACCAACATATAAACCATGACATCTCAACCATAATATTTCCAACATAATTGCTACAAATATACATGAATCAAAGTAAAGAAATAACTCTTATTAAGAAATGAAATTACCAACCAATCCAGGGACTTCTACGTGTCACCTTACCATAGATTGGGTTGAACCAAATATCTTTTTCAACCAATCACCCTCATGCCATATTCTAAGCATAAATGTGGTATCACCTGGAATCAACCAAGAAAAAACCATCCAGGGCTTCCAAAGGCCAAACCATCTCAACCCTCAACTAGTGATTTCACCTCACATTCGGAAATCACTAACACCAACCAGATCGGTATATACTCAAGATATCTAGGGCTCCAAGAACTAGTAACTCAACCCACAACCTTGCAGGGATCTAGAGTGTTTTTTCTAACCCATCTTTAGGGACTAGTAACTTAACCCACCAAGGGCTCTATAGCGTTTGTCCCAAACTAGGCTCCAAGACTAGTAACTCAACCCAAGTTGTTCTAGGGCTTTGAAAGTGTTTGTTCCAACCCATAGCCATAAGGATTTATGAGCACCAAATAATAAAAAATCAAGTGGAAACACTCACAATAACATTACTATCCAAGAAAAGGTAAGGCAAGGTGAAAACCACTATGAATACAGGCAATCCTACATGCTAATGATATAACATAACTTGATAATCGCATGCATATACCATGCATATATAAATCAAGAAGGAAATCACACATGAAACATGTTACCTCCAAAGTAATCTAGTTGTATCCACTGATCCACCTATTCCCTTGTGTTTTGGTACTTTCATTTACCTTATTTCTCCAAATACAATGTATTCCCAAGTGCTCCAAGAATGCTCCAAGAAAATGCGAAGTGCGCAAGAGTATGAGAGAGTAAGAGAATAGAAGAGGTCTCCAAAATAAAACTAACAAAAGATCATGAACTAATCCTCAAAAGCATTTTTAACATTGAGGCCTCTACTTTCTTGATTTTTTTCTCACATGCAAATCTGTTACCTTTCACCTTCCTTTTCTCCTATTTTCATTTATTTCGCAACTAAAATGATAATAAATTCCACTTTTCCTTTCCCAATTCCTTTTCCAATTTCCATAGCCATTAATTTATCACCAATGATACCCCATCACAAGGTTTTTCCCAACATTCATCTTGGAATGTGTGTCCCATGACCTTGGTTTTATTTTATTTACAAACAAAATTAACTAGGGGTTGTTACAAAAATGGTTTACACCTTTACAAAAACACATGGAAGATTAGAGATATTCGGAAATGAGGGTTAATGATACTATTTCTTGGAATCCATGTGCTTAGTAATATATGGTTTTATGATTGTACATACTTAGGATTCTATGAATTGGTCTCTTTTCTAGATTAATCTTCTATTAGCCATGACTCTACACCAATACTTAACAAAACTATACCACAACAATTCCTCAACCACACCTTCCAACTCATCCTTGAATTCGTTTATGTATCTCCTCTTAACAAATATACTTTATTTTAGGGATATGTCTGATTATAGCATCACTAAAACTATTGAACTCATTAAAAGTAGGCTTCTAAGGGGTAAAGCAATTATATATCTTGTATGTGCACTTTGCAGTAGGTGTCTTTATCATATATTCTTCTATAAAGAATTCATTTGTTAACACTATTAGTTTGTTGTTTTCTCTTAGCTTCATTTTCTTTTCTACTAAGAACTAAGTACACATATTCTAGAATAAATACCTTAGTTGATTTATTAGCTCATTCCTTTTGTAGAGTCTCCAAAATGTATTAAAATATCATCTACTTTCACCTTTATCGCCACCATTTCACTCACATGTCGCAACTCCATGACCATATAACCATTCATTAGATTCCATTTTCATAATTATATGGGTTCCACTTGTATTTTCCAAGAGTTAATGATTTCTAGTATTATAAGTGAATTGAATGGTTAAAAATTAGAAAAAAGACATATACTTGCTAATACTTACTTTTGCAGGTAGAAGAGATGACAAAGGAGGATGAAGAAATGGATTGAGATGCTTTTGGATTTCCCATTCAAGAAACTGATGTCAATGTTCAAATGAAGAACATCCCTCCATCTATACTTCTTGACTTCAAAGGTATGAGATCAGAAGACCCAGAAACTTTTCTTCTTGAATTTGAAATCATTTGTAGATCTTATGGCTACTCATTACACATTCAAAAATTGAATTTGTTTCCAACAACATTGAAGGATAAATCTCGTAGATGGTTCATGACATTAGGAACAAATTCTATAAGGACATGGGATGATATGAAAAGAGTATTTTTGGAAAAATATAAAAATCATTACAAACACCATGACCTTAGAAATGAAGCCTTTAAGATGAATCAAAAAGTAGATGAAAATCTAGAAGACCTAGTGGGGATATTTACTTATAATATCAAAAGATCTAAAATGCATAATTTAGGATCAAACATATTAAAAACTCTCCTACTAAATGCTTTAAAGGATGAATGGATTTATCTTCTTAACCTAGGGGGAAAAGGAGATATTTATCAATTGTCATTTCAAGAGATTTCTAAACTATGCAAAAAAATATCAAGAGTAAAAGCAAAGTATGGAAGATCTCCTCAAGATCTAGTTACGGGAAGGGAAAGTAACTTGATAACAAGATTGTAAGTCAAACCAAACTTAACAATTTGCTAAACATTCTTGGTAATTTAAATGAAGAAATTGAGATGCTAAGAATGAAAAACAAGGAAAAAGTTGAAAATGTTTATTTGCATGAATGTCCACTTGATAACATTAAAATTTGTAAAATTTGTGTAGGATCACATACTACTAAATATTTCCCATCATTACCAAGGTTAAAGGCAATTTACCAAAAGGATAATGGAGTGAATCAAGCTCCAACAGGACCATGGCAACCTCATCAACCAAATATGATGCAATATCCTTGTAAATAATTTCAAGGTTATGCACAAAAATCTCAAAGTAATTGGCAAACACCTTTGCCTTGGCAACCTTGGAAATCTCAATCCCAATCTCAAAACTAATCTTAGAAACAGGGTTGGGAAGAGACTTACAAAGGATATCCACCATATACTCAATATTTCCCTCACTATCCTCAATACCAATATTAATGTTATCCATACCATTCACCTCCACCACAACATGAATTTTACCGTAAGCTAATTTCAATTTAACCTTTCCCATTACCACACACAAAAACACCCCAAAGATCCATTCCCACTCCACATCCTGCACAACCATTTCAAATCCCCAACAATACAACACCTCAATCCACTTACAATGTTGAGTTATTGCAAAATGATTCACTAGCTGCGATTTAAGAACAACAACCACAAGAAGAAGATTCAGATAAGATCCAAGAATCATGGATGCCCATCGATAAAGAGAAATTGTTGGAACCTAAGATTGAAAAGTTTCATGCATGCATATCACCAGATTCTGTGAATGGAGATTACATACATGACTAATTTCATGGCATGATAAAAGGAAGCCAATGAAGACAAGCTTATATTGAATCTTGGTTCAAGACAGTCATTGGATCCCAGTATTCCATTCTTCAATGTCTGCTAACATCCTCTCAGTCAAGACACTTGGTCTCTCATACATGGGTACGTATCAAAGAATATATTTCAAACCTACATATGAGCATATCTATCATTTTGTTATGCACATGTCTCCATTGGAAACATTCATATACTTTAAAATAAAAAAATTCAAGTAGATAAATTAGGAAAAATAAAATCAAACTTGATTGCATTATTTTTAAGTTCTTAATTGCATTTTTATTTAGAATTTAGAATTTTATATTATATTTCTTTTCTTGCATTTTAATGATTTGAAACATATATATATAATAAAAAAATAAATGAATTAAGTCTTTCTTTTTAAATTTATATAGGTATACATTAAAAAAATAGAACACATAAAAAAATAGATTGTTGTGATTTAATAATATATATATATATATATAGATATAATATATATATATATATATATATATATATATATATATATATTATATATACTACAAAGAGATTTGTTTATTTACACAAATTTGAAATAAATAAATAAAAAGTAAGTTAATTTAAAATACAAATCATAAAAAAAACATTAAATACAATTTAAACAAATAAAAAACAATAAAACAATAAAAAAGACTATGCATAATAATAATTAAAAAAAGAAAAAAAAGAGCAAAACACTACTGAAATATAAAAACAAAAACCATGCAAAAACAATTCAAGGCTATAGAGCCTCCAATGAAGAATGGCATGAAGGTATGGTTTGAACAAAGAGAATGGCATGAAGAGAATGGCCAAAACAAAGAGAATGTCACGCCTGGTAGAGACTTCACATATGCAAACCATAAGTTTTTGCAAAATTCCAAAGCACATTGAGTTCATGTTTTCTCCTTTTGTTCGATAATTAAACTTCTGTAATGGTGCAAGGATCCTTCTTTGAAGAGATTAGAAATGAAATCTTTCAGTCTAGGTATGATTCTGCCCATTCTTGTTCCAAAACTTGAGCAATACTTTAGATACAGTTGAAAATGAGCAAATTTAAGAACACAAATGATGAACAATCCAGCTGGGAAGATATAAGTGGTTACCAAAACCACTCAGGGACAAGAATGACCATTAGGTCCAACCCTTGTGAGATCAACATAGCTCTACATTCTTCTCATTTTGAAAAAAAAAAAAAATGACCCAGTAGTTCTCGAGCAGAGACCAAATGCATAATAGCTTAAAAACGTCATTTTTAAAACATAATTTCTGACCAAATGAAAACAAATTTATAAAAATTGAAACATGGGTTTTCTTAAAAACGGGGTTAGTTATAATATTCGAGAATGATTTTCTCAAATTCTTAACCAATTAAGTAATATTTGGGGTTCTCTCAAGCCCTACTTGGAAAATTGTGTGAGAATAAATGGTTTTTTAATTAATGAATAGAAACAGTTACGACCATTTTGTTTTCTCCTGCAAACAATCTGCCAAGAATCCGGTCTCCTTGATCTACAGGAGGTAGATCCACAACATATTTCTAGTGTTCTACTGATTGAAGGAGCAGAGGTTATTAGTACAACTAGTGACAGGGATTTGTTTGCCAATGGTTTTCTATAAGCAGATTGTTGCACACCAAACCATTGCTATCAGTGTGGTAATGATGCAACTCACTGGGGTTCCAGGAGACCATTACAGGAAAAACAGGTACTTGAAGAGAAGCCAACATATATACCAGTGTCTATATAGACATGGATTTGATAAAAGGGTCGTTGACAAAGATGCTGGACATGCTATAGAATATCAAGGAAAACGATGCAACTTTGTGCACATAGTATTTAATGGAGTGAATGTACTCACTAGTGTTGGCCTTCTTTCTACCCCATATACTATTTTATAAGTGGGTTGGATAAGTCTAGAATTGTTGTTGCTGTTTGCCTTCATTTGTTGCTACAAAGGTATGAATTTTTGTTGCTGCTTGCCTTCATTTGCTACTACACAGGTATGAATTATTGTTGTTGTTTGCCTTTATTTGCTGCTACATAGGTATTCTCTTACATTATTGTTTTTAGAGTGAGGAAGGCATCTATATTAATCCAGATATTAGAGATGTTGCTCTCGGGAGACTTGGTCATTTTTTTTATCCCTACCATTTTGTACCATGAACTCTATGCATACTATGTAGAGTTTATCACACTGGAGGGTGATAATTTGACAAGGCTTTTTCGAGGTTTTCATTTCGCTAAGCTGAGTTCTCTCTATTCATTTTGATGGTAATGCTTCTTTATATTATGGTGTTTAATAGTGTAATTACATGTGAATGTTATATGTTAATTTTTGGTTTGCACATATTTTAGTTTATACATATGTCTTATATGTATAATGTCTATATATGTTTTTTTTTTTTATTTTAGTGTTGTAAATATTTCATTAATTTATTTCTTTTCAAGAAAATTGCCAAAAATAAATAAATTGGTGTGGAATTCAATTCACGATTGGAGCAAAGTGAAAAAAAAGAAAGAGGAACTTTTGAGATGATTCACTTACACACCTGTCAAAGCAAGAAATAAAATAATAATAATAATAAATTGTTCTATTTGCTATTTTTTTTGGAAGAGGCATTGATCAATTTGAAGATTGGACTAGTTATTTGTTCATAACAAAAATGCATAGTTGTGTGTACTTAACTATTTGTTCAGGATTTTAGCTACAAAAACTATGCAATTTTGCAGCTGAATCAAAATTCTGTAGTTGAACCATAATTTTTTAGTTATGTATTTAACTCAATGATCTACTTGTCAACAATACACTCTAATTAGAAAATCATGATCAAAATTTATTGGTTTTGTCTAATGATTATATTTTCAAGCATGATGCAGGAAAGAAGAAGAACTATGAATGTGCTTTATATGCAAGATCAATTGATGAATTTTTTATCGAAGATTGTTTTGCATGAATCTTTAACCATTTGCAAATAATATTTATTTATCTTTATGAAATGATATGACTCAAACATAAATTAAGGAAATTGTTTTCTTTTAGAAATTGGATTTATTATTACAATTGTGAAATTGGACTAACTATTTGAAAGAAAAACACATCATGAACCTGTTAATTATGCAAATTTTTCATATGTATCAAAAAGAAAAATTGATCACTTCTCTTTGAAAACACTTACGTTTTGTTGCAATGTTAGCACCATGTTTATTTTCAGGTTCCAGGACAATCGGAGAATTGAAGGAAGCCAATTATGCATGATTGGTTTTCTACAACCAATTTCAAGAGATATGAACCAATTGAATCCACTTCTATCATCCATAAATGCCATCATTTTTCCCCTCCAAACTCACAAGCTATCCACACATTTTTCACTAAACATTGTCATCACCATCTTCCTTGCAAAGAGTCGCATGTTTCCTTCACATTTTACATAATTTCCATTCATATTGACATTCAGCTCACTTACATGTTGATTTGTCCTTTTCCTTTCTGTTCGCTTGTTTACCCTCTTGTCATTTTCCTTTCCATTAAATAAATCGTGCTTAATGCAAATTTTCCATCCATAGTCCTTCCAAATCATTATTCCATACTCGTGTTAGATGATGGGGGATTCATTAAGGCCTACCTTCTAACAAGTCTTGGCCTATCGACATCAGCACACTATCTAGGTTCAAGGCTAGAGTCCCTATTAGTAGCTTGAGGCTTGTATGCATCAATGAAATGTTCTCTCGTCGACATTCATGGGAATACATCAATGTCCCTTGATCGTTGGATCTTGCAAGTGGCTCGACATCAGCGCATCTATTCACACTTTGCAAAATGTACTTAGGTACGTTGGAACTCGTTGACATTAATGGCGATTTTGCTCGCATTGGTTAGCAACATTCATCAATGGTTGATAATCCAATGGCTTCTCTTCATGCTCGACAACAACACATTTATTTGCATGACTACAATTGTACCATCGAGGTTTGAAGCAGGTGAAGACTATATCATTTTAGCATTTTGCAGGAGATACAACAAATTTAACAGTAGAAATAAAGAATCCACTTTCACCACCTCATCCACCATTTATGCAACCAAGAAGCAGATAAAATTCTACATTCTATTCCATGGTCTAGTAGCATCTACAACTTCTCTACATATGCACAGTTTTCCCACTTCCTAGTTAAGTAAAGGCATGTTATTTTCTGGCTTTTAATCACAGAATTCCTTGAATATTAAAGTTATAATTTTTGGAAAATACTTCACCATATTTCCTTTCTCATTTGAAAAAAACCGTAAACACCTTTATCTTGGGGGAAGGGACATCCATTTATTATGACATCCATATCACTTCATTTCATTCTAACATACTTTTCCTAATCCTTATAATGCGTTATGGTTCAAAAGTTATGTGATTTGCAAATAAATGCCTAAATGATGAGCATATTATATGGTTGATTTAAGTATGTATTCTTAAATATGTTCAATGAATTTTGTTGTAGCAAAAAGAAACAAGGTATTGATACACAAGAACCAATACTAATTAAAATGTGGTTGTCACACAAGAACCAAATTTGTCAACCATGTATGACAAGGAATACTTTGAAAAAAGAAATGAAATTGTCAAATGCAAATTTTAAGGATAATTGATATAAGCCAAGCTAATTCAAAAGCAAATCATGATTAAGCAATACAATATATACATGAGGACATGCAATAACGTCAGTTGGGCGGTATGTAGAGTCTCCAAAATGTATTCAAAATGTCATCCACTTTCACCTTTATTTCCACCATTTCACTCACATGTTGCAACTCCATGATCATATAACCGTTCATTAGCCTCCATTTTCATAATTATATGTGTTCCATTTGTATTTTCCAAGAGTTAATGATTTCTAGTATTATAAGTGAATTAAAAGGTTAAAACTTAGAAAAATGACATATACTTGCTAATAGTTAAAAGTGGATTGACTTTCATGACATGTGTAGGTCATTTGGAAGCTTCCAAGGCACCCTTGTGTGGCCTCCAATGCTCAAATTCTAATTCCCTTTAAGATATGGAAGAAGATTTGGATAAAGGTCAAAGAGGATATGTGTCTCATCATTACCTATTTGAGTTGTAACTCTATGAGATTTTCTAGGGATCTACGGAGAGAATAATGGACCTCCATTAATGAGGTGGTTTCTTATGTTTTTTTATAAATAGGAGAGCCTCCTCCTTTCAAAGGCATGTGTAAAGTTTTGGAAATGCTCATGTTTTGAATATAGAATTTGGATTTGGCACCATTCTCATGAGCGATGTTCACTTTGATTTGGTTGTGCTTGTATTTGGAGCCTCTCAACTTTCCATCCCCCATTCTTTTGGATTGGCCACCTATAATGTGTGAGATTTATTGTTTTTCATAGATTAAGGTTTATTTCATTCATATTTTTCTTGTGTGAGAGATTAAGATTTATTGTTTTTATTTTCTTTCATATCTAGAGGTTAAGAATGATTATTTTTATTTCATTTCATATCATGTGGTTTTGATTATTCATTTCATAGGATCTTGATTTAATAATGCACACATGATCCCTTAGAGTACATTTCATTTCATGTAATTTCATTTCTGAAAGAGTGGTGTGTGTTTCAATTCCTGCAAGTGTGATAGATTAAGATTTCAATCCCTACAAGTGTGGTAGATTAAGATCTCAATTCTTGTAAGTGTGGTATATTAAGATTTCAATTCCATGCACTATAATATAATTTCTTTTGAATCTATTGTTGAATTAGAATAGGTGGATTCAATTTTTCGTTATTTGGTTTTGTATTTGTAGTTAGATTGATCTAAATTGGAATTTAATTTCTAGCATATATAGTGCACACATGCTTCACAAGTTTTACGAAACCCTTGGGTTGACAATTAAATGATAGGTAATTAATTTGCCTCAACACCTTTCATCTTCTAAAATATATTTTTTTAGTGTGAGTCTCTATTCTTCTTCTATATTGACATCAATGCTTGACTCAATAGGTTTGGCATAAGAACTCTCAGATTTCTGTTTTAAATCCTCAATCCATTGCTAAAGTATATGCTTAGGTTCACCCAAGATGTCATTGGTATTTAGGAAATTTTCCCATAGACTCTAGCATTTGAATAGTAGCCTATATAATATATCTATCCACACTTCATATTCTACAACCATGATATTAGTGATTAAAATATTCCTCTTTCTTGCACGATTTATTCTTTGTAGCCACTAGTGTGACATCTTCCAAAATTTTAAACTCTTATTATCTCACGTTTACTTCCACTACTAACTTTAGCATACCCTTCTAATTTTATTCAACCAACCATAGGGTGTTATTACCTTGGTGATAATTGTTGCTTTGTTGTAAGGAAACCTTGAAATTCTTATCTAAATGAGGAAGCAACTCTCCAATATATGTTGATAGTTCCTCCCCCACCTTCGAAGTTACTTCATGGGCCTCCCTCACTCTTACACATGTAACTTGTTTCTTCACTCTCTTTAAGATATGGAAATCACCTATGCTTATCTCTTCCAATTTTTTTCATTCTCTATGGCATGCTCTATCCTCAATTCTTAGCTCATATAAAAATGTTTTCCATGAAATATTTTTCTATCCTTGAATAGTGCAAGGTATTCTCTGAAAATATTAAATCTCTCCAATTTTTGTGCATTTAGACAATATTCACCCTTATAAAAACAAAAACAAAAGTATGTTCTTTAATTTTTTTTACCAATGATGACACCACTTGACGCATGCACCATCCTTATTTTTTCCCCACCCTATCTAGCATATCAACTTAAATTCCTAAAATATACTAGCTATATGTACTCATGAATACAATAGAAGGCACCCATCTTGTACCATTTTTATAGAAAACAAATGTGATATGACTAATTCAAGTGACATTTATGAAATATTAACTGTATCATTTGATGTTGCCTACTATAGTTAATTAATGGTGACTTGACTTGAATATTTTCATAGGCTTCCAAAAAACCTCCCAAATGTATCTTTTTAACACAAATACTTTCCCCTCAAGATACCTTACGCTATACTTGCACACCGCCTTCTTTGTGGTCCACTAAATACATAGTTTTTAAGATTCCTATGATGCCCATGACATTCATTCCTTAGATGCCAACTTCCAAACAACATTGAAGCCATGCATCATTTCTTTGGAATAGTTTTGGAAGCTTTCAAAACCATGGATTTGTTCTACTTCTTAGACATACCTACAAAGAAATCAGCAACAAGCAACAAAAAATGAAATTTAAATTGAAAATGGTATTTCTAACTCCCCCCCCCCCTAGAGAAATTAACGTAGTTTTATTGGTTTGGGAAACAATGGGATTTAGGCATGTGTCATTCATAGATATATTTCTTGTCTACTCATCTAATCAAGAAAGTTGGAATCCACCCTCATCAATTATATATAAAAAAATTTAGTTTCCTTACCAATGCATCCTTAATTGTTTTTGGATGTTTACTAAATTTACTACATCCCATTGTTCAATTTTTGTTCTAGATATGGCTATCATGTACTAACTTTTAGTGCCATTTTTCAACCATTTAATTATATTATACTTAAAATTTGTGTCATTCCTATTTTACCACCATATCCAATACATCCTATAACTTATCTATCTTCACATCTACATAGCTATGGCTACTAAAAAGCTCAAGACTAAATATTATAGTGCCATCACAACCTCTTTTCCATTAACCAAGTTGAATAAAATTTTCTTAGTCAATTTTTTCACACATCCATATAGTATTATAAAATTTTATCATTGTTTCATACCAATCATCCTAATTCACTAAGCACCCATTAGTCAACATGTGTTCTAATATCTTGTGAAAGGATTTTATCATGTTGTTAATGTGCAGATGATATGGAATATTTTTATAGTGATGGATCATGAATTACTTTACAATTAGAGCCATAAAAACACCAATAAATTTTTACTTTACCAATACTCAAGTTACATGAAAACCCTAACCTACTAACAATATTATAAAAAATGAATTGCACAATGGTCTCCATTGAGAAATATCGTGTTGGTGCATTTTTTCCCAATCAAATGAAATAAATTCTTGTTATGATGATATACCTATCCCCTAAATATCATATTGATCGATTGATATGATAACGATATCCAACGCCTAGCACTTAAATGGATCCTTAATCATAATGTATTGCAATAATGTTTCATGTTAACAAGAAAATCATCTTACACACTAGTAAACACGACATTTGTTTGCAAAGTATGTAACATTGACAGACAAAGTAGACCACCAAATCCTATGGGTAGTAGTATCTTCCATGTAACAATAATAATTTTGCAGTATAAATTCTATTCATCATGGGACTCTCGTCTTACTACCTATCTTTTATGACCCAAGAAAAACATTTGCATCGAGAAGAATTAACTAATAAATAATTGCATGCATAAGAAACTATCCATGTTTCCATTAAGTAGATTCATCTACTATTAATTTGAAGCTAATAAAATACATGGTCTTAGAAAATGAGTTTGGTGCTTCTTCCACATGAATGTCAGCAATTGTTACAAAATTATTTGTCACCCTTAGGGTTGGAAAGGGAACTATTCTTAACTCACATCAATTGAGAGCTGAGATGTCACTCCCATATCGCTAGATAGCTTTAATTTCATGCTTCACCACTCCCCATCTCTAGTATCAAAGAATTGCATTTGACTCTACCAACTATTGTTGAATGATGAAATTTTTCCCATTAGTATATTTCCTAGGTAATAGAGTGATGAAATTTGAAAACTTCTATAATTTGGTGCCCCAAAATTAGAAAATCAAATAGGAATAAGATGACCTTGCATGGAATCAATAATTGAAGCCTTTATCCTAACTTCTCTTGGATCCATCTTTCCTTATTCATTAGGCTCCTAGATCTATGAGAGGCATGTATAAGGAGACCGTTTCAAGGGGGAAGATGATATAGAGAAAACACAAAGGTTAACCCTTATCCTAGTGAAATTCTTAGGAAAACTTCTTGTATTGGTGTGTTGAGTGCAACCATAACACATAAGTAAAGGAGGATAAGGATCTATGGTATTCAGGAAGGACTCGTTCTACTCTAAAATATAATTGTATCACATTTCTTTGTTAATGTAAACATCATGAGATTTGTTCCCAATATTGTCTTATGTTTTATGATTTGATATTGAATTTCTGTGAAAATTCCAATTAGATCTAATTATAATGCTAATGGATATTTTTTGGAAAGAGAATTTTGTTTTTCTTTGGTTTAATTTCTATAGGTTATAAGGGTTAATAGTGAAAATAGGATCTCTAGGAGCTAGAGTGGAATTTTCTAAAGCTAATTGGGTTAGATATCACATCAGCAAGACAAGGACTGAAGCTATGCAAATTTCTCTTCCTCTCTTTTCATTTACAGAAGGCATGTTATGTGATAGATCTAGGAGAGACTTATAAGTCATTTACCCCATTGTCGGGTAGTTATAAGGGAAAGATGTTTGGAACAATAACTCCTTTTCCAAAGAGAAACATTTTCTCAAACTTCAACATATACTAGTTCATCAACTATCACAAAGGATTCCCCTATGGTGACTCAAAAAGAGATGCTAGAGACCCACATTTTCTTTTCCTATCTTAACGACCAACCCCAAAAAAAAAAATCCTAAAATAATATTAACTAGTGGTAGATTTCACTCTCTCATTGTTGATCAAATAATTGAGTGAATAATGATCTATTAATAAAGTAGGGGTAAAGAGACCATTAGGTTGTTAGCGTTTAACCAATTCTTTCCTCTCAAGCTGAAAACTTTGACTCTTCCCACAATAGTTGATTGTAGGTGGAGTTTGTATACAAAAATCACCTACAAAAAAAGAAAATGATGTGTTCAAGCTGATATTTTGGTGCAGCCTCTCAGACAACAAAGTTATCACCTTTGTCTACAATTTCAAGGTAGGTACCTGGAAAAAGATATTGGGGGTTGGCGGTTTTGCTCAGCTGGTGAAAGAGCACTTCTTGTGTTGGATATGCATTGTCTATTAAGATGGTTTTAGTGTTTGACGTGGTGGAAGACTCTTGGTTGGTGTTTGATGTGGAGGAAGACTCTTAGAGGGACCCAATTCCTTTAGGTAACAATTTTTTTGTTTGCAGCGTACAATATGGAAAACAACTTTGTGTAACAAGAAAAACATACAAGGAGCAAGAGATGATTAATTTTGGGCTATGGAAGTACGTTATGGAATAAAGAGTTTGGAGACTAGAGGAATGCATCACACCTCCCACTCCTAGTGAAATGAATTATCATGTATTTCGAGGTCCACGATACTTTTGGATTAATGAATGGGATAAAGAATGGGAGAACTAATCGTATTGCACGCTTATGATATCTCTTAACATTCATGGCATAAATTTGGGTGATCTCGGAATCCTGAATGTTGAATGTTTTTAAGGAATCATGTTTAGGTTGGGTGTGTAAACTAAGGGCATCTAAATCGTTGACAGATAAGAGAGGATGTAAAATTCATATTAACTTCCAATCTACCAAACATCTAGATCGATTAAATATTTAAAAACTACACTTTCAATTAAAATGCAATTTAAAAATAGATTAAATACTATATAATATCACTTCAATAAACTTTTTTTACATAAAATTTTATACATTCTTTTTATTTATATCTAAAATAAACAATTTAAACAGATTATAAAACTTCACGATAATAAATATTCTCTTCTAAAAATATCATGATTTTTGACCAACAAACATTAAATTAATAATATTACAACTAAACTTCTTCCATGCATTACCTATAATAAAAACTTTGGTGCCTATTATACTATATCATATGGATATAGTAAACATAAAAATATTAACTAACTTAAATATCTAAAATTGAAACCTTCTTAATAATCACTGGCATTGGTTCTGCAACTTACATGTGCATGGCAAAATATAGATATAATTTCAAAAGTCTATTGATATTAGGTTGGATTTTGAGCGTTTTCTATCATGTTTTAATTTTCTGGGTCCTTTGAGCGCAAAGTGCTATTATCCATACACGGAAAAACACAAAGCACACATAAGACCAAAACGATCCAGCTGACAGATACTTTGATATCCGCCCTCTCTTTCTCGATGTCCGGTGATTGAGATGTAAAGGTAGGAAAAAGCTTAGAATGGTAGATGAAGGATTTTTTAAGCTAACGATATGGGATTGAATTTGACGAAAAAATGGTTTATGACGGTTGATTTACAAAATACCATTAAATAATTTACAAAATTGTTTAGATTTTGTTGAAATTTGGTACCGGAGGACAGGTGGTTCCCTTAGGCTTTGATCTTTGGCCTAGGGAAAAGTGTCCAAAAGATTTTAATTTTTCTCCTAAAGTGACTTTATAATTTTTATAAAGTTAAAATCTAATTTAAAAGTGACTTTAAGTGATAAAGTTACTAAGTCTAATTTTAAAGTGCCTTTTATAAAGTCAATGAAAAATTAGAAAGGAAAAGTGACTTTGGAAATAAATGACTAAGTGGGTCTTTATTAAAGTGGGGTGAATTAAAAAATAGAAAGTGAGATTTAAATGTGTATTTAATCTCAGCCATTGATCTAAATCTATTTCAGCCATTGGATTTAGGGATCACCCAAAAGTCACTTGGATCACCCAAAAGTCATTTGGAGTTATATTAAGGGAGGAAAAGGAAGAAAAGATCACATTCGATTCAATTCTTTCATGAGCAGATTGAGAGAAGGAGAGCAAGAGAGCAAGGGAGGTTTCTGGACAGTGAGCTGCGAAGTATCAGCAGCGGAGTTTCCGCAGCGAAGTAACAACAGCGAAGTTTCAGCAGGGCAGTTTTTCAGCAAGGCTGAGATAAGTTGTAAAAGTTTGCTTGCTGATTTTTGCTGAATATTTTCTTGCTGTAAAAAGGCTTTTTTTCAGAAATAAAGAAGAGCTCTCAAACTGGTTTTCCCCAAGAGTTGTAGGGGGTTTTTTCCAGGGTCACATTGACCAAAAATATCAGTGTTTTAATGTGTTTTAATGGGTGTTTATTACTGCTGATTTTTATTTCTGCAATTTCCAGCATTCTGTAAATTTTCCAGAATTTGTGTTTTCAGCAAAATTTATTTTTTCCAGCTTGTTAAATGTATGGTTATGGGAAAGGGCATTTAACTACATGGGAGAAATAAGGAGAAACTGAAAACCGGGGTGGGAAAACAGAAATTTTAACATGGTATCAGAGTTTGAGTG
>APFE030991533.1:0-33905 GCA_000404065.3 Pinus taeda | reverse complement strand
TTCTCACAGCCGGAGTTTGTGGCTCTTCATCTTCTGATTCCTCCTCTGCTACAGATTCTGATTCTTCCTCCTTTAGTTCAAACTCTATCTTCACAGGTTCCTTTGGTTGGACTTCATGTTTAATAACATCTTTCACCTCTCTGAACACCACATCTTGACTGTACACAACCTTCCTTGTTACTGGGTTCCAAAGCTTATAACCCTTTAAACCATCCTTATACCCAAAAAGATGCACTTTTCAGATTTACTATCCAACTTGGTTCGTTTCTCCTTTGGAACATGTACATATGCATCACATCCAAATACCCTCAGATGTGAAAGAGAGGGTTTCTTACCAGTCCATACTTCTTGTGGAGTCTTATCCTCCAACGCTGATGAAGGTGACCTGTTGACCAGTAACATGCAGTATCCACCGCCTCTGCCCAGAATTCCTGTCCTAACCCGGCACCACTGAGCATGCTTCTTGCCCTTTCCATGAACGTCTTGTTCATTCTTTCCGTGACTCCATTTTGCTGAGGTGTATATGGAGTAGTCTTCTGCCATGCTATACCACACTTCTTACAGAATTCTTCGAATTCCTTACTGCAAAACTCTCCACCGTTATCTGTCCTCAACACCTTTATCTTCTTCTCTGTCTAGTTTTCCACCAGAGCCTTAAATTCTTTAAACCTGTCAAAGACTTCCGTTTTCTTCTTAAGGAAATATATCCATGTATTCCTTGAGAAGTCGTCTATGAATGATACATAGTACATAGACTTACCCAGTGATGGAACCTTCACAGGTCCAAACACATCACTGTGCACAACTTCTAATATCTGTTTCGCCCTCTTACTACCAGAGGGGAAACTCACCCAATTCTGCATCCCATATACAAAAATTTCACAGAAATCAAAATCCAAAGAGCTATTACTCATACCTTTTACCATACCTTTACCATGAAGTATCCGAAGACCCTTTTATCCAATATGTCCAAGCCTTTGATGCCATAGCATGGTCTTCTCTCCAGAGACCACTAGATTTTCTGCTCCACTTTCAGGAACCACATAACTATTGCACCCATCAATAACAGTGCTACCTTGCAGCTTGGACAGAGTTCCAATTCGAACTCCCCGCATCAATACCAATGCTCCCCGAACCATCTTGCAGGTATCCTTCTCGAACACTGTTTTTACCCAAGCATCATCCAGCTTGCTAACAGAAATCAGATTTCTGGCTAATGTAGGAATATGTAGAACACCTGGAAGCATTCTAACCCTTCCACCTTGCAACTTCAACTTTACTTTTCAGCAACCAACGATTCTAGCCTTCCTGTCATCCCCCATGAAGACATCACCACCATCATATTTCTCATACTCACAGAACCACTCTCTATGGGGAGTGAAGTGAAAGGATGCACCTGAGTCAATCAACCATGCCTCATGATCTATATGTGTACTTGAAGAAGCCAAGTACACATCCCCACCTTCATCTGGGGTGGTTTTCGCCTCTGTAGAAGGAGCCTCATCAGATCCCTTCCCTTTGTTAGGAGCTTTAGATTTACAGTCCCTTTTGTAGTGCCCTTCCTTTCCACATTTCTAGCACACCACCTTTACAAGTTTTCCTGGAGATTTAGATCTCCCACTCGATGACTTATTTTTGTTTCTATTCTGGGTCTGCCCTCGTAGAGACAAGGCATCACCATTCTGGCTCTCCATATTTTCTGTCTCATCTCCTCCGTTAGCAAGGATGAGACTATTTCATCAAAATGAAAGGTAGTTGCATTGCTACCTATTGCAATAACTAGACTATCCCACGAATCTGGTAGAGAACACAACAAATTGATGCACTTATCTTCATTTGAAATTTTAATATCAACAGATGTTAACTAACTTACCCTAGTATTAAATGCATGCAGATGCTCTGTCACCGAGTCTCCATCTTTCATCCTCAAGTTATACAACTTTTTTCGCAGGAAAAGTTTATTCACCAGAGACTTAGATTGGTACAAAGTCCCTAACTTGTCCCAAAAGCCTTCGTCGTAGCTTCCCCTGATACATTCAGCAATATTGAATCTGAGACACACAATCATATTATGCTCTTTGCCTTCCAGTCCAAATTCTTCCATTCTTCATCAGACACTCCCGTTGGTTTAGTACCTAGATCTACCACAATCCACTGGTCTTTATCCACCAACAGATCCTCCATCTTGAGTTTCCACAACTAAAAAATCTGACCATTAAATTTCCCGATCTCTATCTTTCCACTGCTCGCCATCTTCTTTAACCACCAGAATCGATCTCGCAGATCTCCCACTGAACAGGGTCTACCACAGGCCATAGCAAAACCCCTCAGCAACAAAGGCGTCCCCTTGAAGCCAAAAAATAGCTCTGATACCAAATGTAGGTTTTAACCCCGTACAAAATTACCTGCATATGAATTCTAAAACACAGAAAATAAACAATGCAAGATCATAACACATAAAACACATGTAGGCAGAGCTTTTCCTATGGATCTCAAAACTGGGACTACCAGCTTGATTTTTCATTATGTTCCTTTTAATGTTACAATACATATTTATACATGCCGAAGCATCCAATACCATGGACCGAAAACCATCGTGTCCAAAAAACATGTGCGAAAATCATGCACAAAACCATAGGTGGGTCCGCCCAACCTAACATAGGGTCCAAAACCAAAATTTTCCGGGGTGCTGCCCAGGACCCCAAAAAGTGGGGTTATGAGTGCCCTTCAAACCCCTTGTTAACTACGTGGAAAGAATATAACACAACCCAACATTTTCAAGGAAATAATGGACATCACGTTCAGAGGGAAGCAAGCCAAGAAAAACCCCATTCTTACTTCATTCATTTCATATCTTCCATGACCACCATGTGCCATGCATCCATACTCATCTCCAACCATCATAAATCCAATTTGCATGCAATTTTATGACTTCTACAGGATTTTCTGTAGTTACTCCAGGAGTTTCGTGTAGTACTACCGGATGTCCTAAAAATCTACAGGAATGAAATCCCAATTGATAAATAATAATGCAGGCCTATTTTTGGTTGAAAGAGGAGGCCATTGACCTCACCACATCTCAAGCAACACCATTTCATGACCATGTCACCCTTTGTGTCCATCAAGAAATCTACTGAGAAAAGGAAAAAATAAAAAGAGAGAGAGAAAAAACAAGGAAAACAAAGAAATGTCCAAGGGCCATATCATCAGTAGCCTACTTCACCTACCACTCCATCTTCCCCGTTTCCACCCCTTCCATTCCCACTTCAACACCTATTCCTCCAAAAAAAAAAACAATTTTTTTTAGAAAAAGGTAGCTACGAGATTTCTTGTAGTACTATAGGAAACCCTATAGCAATCTATATTATAACATCAACAATCTCCATGCTCCTCCTTCAACATCTAAGCAGAGGAAGAGTATCAACACCCATTCAGGAATTATGGCACCTATCCAAATCTCAATAGCAACAAAAGAGGTCAGCACCTGCATGTCAACAAAGAAGACCAACCTAGAGAAAAAGAGAATATGTACCTGAACCAGACGAAGCATAACATAGCCACCCTCTAGGATGCATCAACCGAGCAAAGGAAGCCACATGTATGTCACCTCATCCATACTCTCTCCTAAGTATGAATATGATAAAACTATAAGGATATGAAAAAAGTTTGTTTTATAAGCTACAGGTGGCCAATTAACTTGGCCACCCTCAGCCCAAAAACAAAAAGTTAATTTGTAGTCAGCAGGACACATGGCAAGGTCACATCAAAGGAAATAAGTCGGAAAGGTGGCTGAGTTAAGTTGTACATGAGTGGGTGATGATTAAGAGAAAGGGCTACATGATAACTAATAGTGGGCCAACAGTCCAAACAGAAAAATTACGTACCCAGCCAACCAACACACCGCTCCAAGGAATCGACCATAAATAGAAAAATTCCCTAAATTTCATGCATACATCATTCATTTCGATATTTAGAGAACTGGGACCACCTAGAGGAGCCATCAAAGAAGAAATCTAGTCTCGACTATCCTATAGTGAGCACCTACAAGAAATGCAGAAAAACTATAGGAAACAGTGGGAATTGTCAAAAAATCTACAAGGGGATGCCTATGGCCCATCTATTCAAGAATTCTCCTCAAACAGGGCATTAGAATGAAAGGTAGGTGGCCCATATCCTCTGTGTTTTAACTTGATAGTTAGAAAAGAGGAAAGGAAAATAATTTTTCATTTTTTTCCTAGTAATTATAGCGTGCATAGATATAGGCAAAACTGTGTGGAGATAAAGCAAGAATTGTAGTCATCACCCTCCTAAACTCTAAACCCTCAGTCTCTAGGGAAAGCTCTTAATTTAAATCCACCAAACTACATACAATCATATTGATACAGATAGAAAATGACAGGAGGTTTCAATAGAAGGGAGCCCACAAGAAAATCTAGAATACATCTCCACCCCCCTGTGGTAGAGATATTCAGAAGGCATCAATGGTTGGGATTCTTCGAGATACTTACAGGATATGATGATGATGTAGCCTGGGAATTTGCAATGTCACTCACACCTCAAGCTAGAGTCAGTGCCACTTTTGTGGTGAGAGGATTATTAGTAACAATTACCCCTAAAAGTTTTAGCAGAATCACTACACTTCCTCTAGGTTTACAATGGAGAAAAGAAAAGAGGATAAAGCTAGCAACACTTGTGCCAAGAAGAATTTTTTCTTGGAAGATGAGGAGCCAATTGAGGACAAAAATGGGATTAGAAGGGAGATCATTCCTCATCCTTGGGATGAAATAGACTATCACATTCTCAAGTATATTTCTTGTGAGGGAAGGCTCAATATAGTCTATGGTTACCAGTTTAGACTCTTCCATGAGCTAAGATTTGGAGAAGAGTTACCCCATAGTAGAAGAATTAATGTGCCCTACTTCTTGTTGCAATCAATAATAGACATGAGCATCAAGGTACAGGAAGGAAAGCATTAGCATTTGGCACATCATGGACTAATCAAGATCATACTAGAAGATGCCCTAAGCCAATTAAGAGTCACTATTCTATGGTCCACATTTACAAACATGGATATGGAAGATGTAATTGAAGCAATTGAGTATGAAAGAGATCCAACCTCTAGTGGTGAGGAAGAGGAAGAAGAACATGAGGAAGAAGAACCTAAAGAAGAAGAGGAAGAAGAACCAGAAGAAGAAGAGGAAGAAGAACCTTAAGAAGAAGAAGAAGGACCTAAAGAAGTAGAAGAGGAACATGAAGAAGAAGAAGAAGAGCTAGAGGAAGAAGAGGGGGCAAAGATAAATAAAACAGAGGGAGAAAAGAACAGTGGGGAAGAAGCACAAAAGTTTGAGATAAGCCCTGAATAAATACCAAGAAAGGGGAGTAATTCCCAAGAGAGTCTCGTGAACCCACAGAGAAGGAGGAAACTACTGCCTTACTGCCCTAAGCACACCCATCAAGTCAACAAGAAAAAGGCAGAGGCATACTCCCATATATTTCAAAACAAGGAGGAGCACTAGGATAAAATAGGGGCGACCACAAACACCTACCAAGGCTCTTATCATCATTGAAGACTCACCAAAAAGACAAGAAAAACTAGTCTCCCCAGAAATGAAAGGTGAAGAGGGCACTACAAAACAGGCTCCCCGAAAGTCTCCAATCACATATGTTAGGAGGCCGGTCACCAGGTCAACATCAGCAAAGCAAATCAAAGAATCTTTGACCCATTTTAAAAAATGTAAAAGCCTCCTACAGGAAACACATACAATCCTATATGAAACTCTCTCAACACTAGAGGAAACACATAAAAAGCAGCAGAAAGGACAAGAGTGACAAAGGAAAGGAAAGGAAGCAACAACACAAGTACAGGGGGAGACAGATACTCAAAAGACAATAAACGAATAATCCCAAGAGATGTAGGAACCTAGTGCACAACCCAATCTCGACTTCTATTACAGATTCATTGAGGGAGGCAGAGTAAAACCACAAAAATTTTCCATCCCTCTATTCTTTGATCTTGAAAAGGAGAGAGCAAGGACACATTGATGGATGAAAATTTCTAAATCAAAGAATATAGAGGATGTGGGCCATATGGAAGAGAAGCTTCTAGAGATGGGTAGGGAGTTGAGTGAGATAAGAGATAGGGAAAGAGTTATGAAATCTCAACTAGAGGCTAAGAACACATGGTTGAGGAGGCATGTACAGGAAAAAGAGAGTCAATTGTCCACTACGGGAAGCCTCGCTATAGAGGCACTCCAATGCAGGATGCTAGAAAAATCATATGCCTTGTACCTAAAATATCAATGGTTACAATTTCAGATAAATACTCTAGCACAACAAGGGACTATGCCTTTCCAAGACTATAGGGAGTTCATTGAGCTCTGTGACTAAAGCACCCTGCAGGACAGGGCCAAGATATCTGAATTCTACTTACATAACTTGGCGTTAACAAAATTGAATGTGTGGGACCCCAATCCAAAGCTCGGGCACTTACAACTAATGGCCTTGGCATCATGGATGAGCCATGAGGAGGCTAGGGCTAAGGAAGTAAAGAGAGTGTTGAAAAGAGAAGAAAAAGAGCCCCTTACATCATAGCAGAACAAATCAATTCCATGGCTGTCATTAGCATCCACAACCTCATTGTCAATGATCCCCAGCTTGCACCAAGATACCTAGCTACATAAGAGCAAGAAGTTACTCATTTTGAGGACACTTTGAGACTGCTAGGGGATGAAAGCCAACAAGCATGCCAAAGTATATGGGGCACCTTACCATACAACCTAAAGATCAGGGAGTATCATTCCCCTGAAAGAATGAGGGATGCACTAGAGACGACCCCATTGTATAAGAAGGCACTATAGAGGCTCAAAATCAACTGGATTGGATTGAAATTCTGTCCACCATTGCTCTTGGGTATGTTAGAAGAAATAAAGGAAGAAGAAGAAAGAAAGAAGTGGGAGGAAATAGAGAAGCATACAATATTTTATCCAGAAGAGGAGAATACATCAACAGAAGCCTGGAATGTCAAAGAGGCCACAAGAGCAATGAAAGCCATGGACATAGATTAAGTTGCTCAAAGGATGAGCAACACTTTCAGTAGGTGGGTGATGATGAGGCTCATCAATAGGTAAATTATATGGACCTTAATGCCACTCTCCAACTCATTAAAATCAACTTTTCTCACATTTCTTTACATGTTTTGTTATATTTTGCATAGTGAGAAGGGTAAAGATGAGATGTTATGTCATGTAGCCTAAGGTGCATTAATTGTAGGATTTGGAACAATTTTGGCTAATTTAAGTGCAAGAACTCAAAGTAGACAAGCAAGAGGGATTTTAGGAGACTGGATCTCCCTCCTTAACTTCTCACTCACTAGAATATTTCTCCGCAAAGATCTCATCAGCTTAGAGTTACAAGCAGCCAAGCCACCGAGGTCATTGGAAACCAAGCTAGTGATAGTTGAAGACAAGTTGATCTTGAGTTGGGAGTCAATCCTCCCTAAATTTAAGGAAGTTGTTGGTAGCTTTAGTTGTATAAATAAGAAGGCCTAGATCCTCATTAAGATTTGACTTTTTTTGTTGTAGCCAAGAGGTATTTTCGTGCTAAGACATTGTGACTGATAGCTCTTATGTATTTTTGATGTTTTAATGAAAATAAAAAAACATTCCCTTGATCCAGCACTGATTTGATCTAGAGAGCTGAAGCTTTTGGGTTAGGGCCCAACCCTAGCAACAAAGTTTCCTCTTTCTGTACATGTATGCTTAGATTACATTCATAGTTAGTTGTCGAGGTGATTTTGGTTTTGTTTAATATGCAAGTATTTGGATGATTAATTAGTTTGCTTCCATTTATGAATAGATAGATCAACGATACAGTAGTGACAGTAAACACTTTAGAAAATCTTCTGATAGTGGCCTTTGCCTCATCTCCCTTATGGGATCATGGGTTGAGGATTCCATTCATACAACCCAAAAACATATTTATTGTGTGATCACTGAATAGCTTAGGATTTCTTGTTGAATATACCACTGTCTCTAAATTCCTTAGCAGTATCTGCAATTGTCACTTTGATCTCTTGAGTTTTATATGGATTATAAACACTTCCATTCATAAACTTAGCTATTAGCTATTAATAAATTTGTTTTTCCTACATTCAACTCATATTTTCCATGTATAAATGAAGTT
This sequence comes from Pinus taeda, assembly GCA_000404065.3. Lineage (NCBI taxonomy): Eukaryota > Viridiplantae > Streptophyta > Pinopsida > Pinales > Pinaceae > Pinus > Pinus taeda. The sequence continues at coordinate 25,724 of APFE030991533.1, read as the reverse complement.
GTGCATAAATGAAGAAAAGAGTGTATGTTGTTGCAAGAGCTTCTGATCTGCAGGGAGACCTCATCTCATTTTCCTCATCCAAGTCTTCTCCACCTATGTTGCCAAATTCCACCAAACTCTAATTCAAATTCTTGTTTGGTAAGCAAAGTGGACATTCTCCTTGAGAAAATGAAACCATCTTGAGGCCTTAGATCGAGCCTTGGCTAGTGTACACCTCCTCTATGCCATATTTTCCCATCAAACACCTTTCCCACACTTCATTCAACCTTTCCTACCTCCTTTTAAGCTTTCAACCTATTTCATATAGTAAAACAGGGCATCCTGTAGTAGAACTAGGACATCCTGTAGTAGAACTAGCACATCCTGTAGTACTAGAGGAAACCATGTAGCAGCCTGTTTTAAGTTGAGTAGAAATGGTCATTTGAGCTTAGGTTAGGCCTCCACTTCGCTTCCATACGCTTGACTCCATTACAGATCTGTTTCCCTATACCTGTCTCCCATGCCAAAGAAAAAATTGGTTAAATTAGCATTTGCATTCATAAAACTAAAAAACAAAAAGGATTTTTCTACAATTTCTAAGTTACCACTTGCATGCAGCAGCCACAGTAGTTCTTAGATAGAATTCCATGCTTAGTTATTTCAAATAACTAGATGTTATATACAAAGTTAAGTTAGGTCTATTTTGCAAGAAAAATATGCAAATGCTTAGCTAGATTATTTCATGTCACTTTATAGCACCTTCCAATTCAACACTTTCATTTCCTAGAGTAGGTAGCATTCCCTTTTTGCATTAAGAATAATTTTCCCCTTGCCATTTGGTAGTCAGATTCCTTCTAGTCAATAGAAGATTGGTTTGAAAAAGCCTAGAGGTCTATCACCCTAGTTGAAAAGTGACAAGAGTAAACCATTGCATCTACTATCTATACAACATTATCACCTCCAAGTTTGTATGAGCCCTGGGTTGATGAAGTAAAGTTGTGTTGTAGCCGTTGTAACAACCCCTCCAAAATTTTCAAATCCTGAAAATTTTAGGATCCTTTGTATCGTGCAAGAGCTTTCCACACCCTAAGAATCTGCTTAAGAGATTTATAGACTCGAAAAATCCTTGTGAGAACCTAAAATTTCATGCTAAGTTGCAAATCCAGTTCAAGTAAGTCATTCACAGCTTCAAAATGTGACCCTTTCCTTTGCATGCGACTACTGCGACCTATGCGACTCGAGCAACCTATGTAGCTTGAGTCGCATAGGTTGGGTCTCGAACATTTGTGACCCTTGCGACCAATAGGTCACCTAGTCACAAAGGTCACAGTTGATATCCGTCGCGACCACACTCCGCTTGCGACCTTGCAACCAATAGGTCGTTAAGCCGCAAAGGTTGCAGTTGATATCCTTCTTGACCATGCAACCCTTGTGACCTCATGACCAATAGATCGCTGAGTCGCAAAGTCGCAATTGATATCCATAGTGACCACGTGATCCTTGCGACCTTCATAGGTCGCAAGGTTACATAGGTCGCAAAGTCTTATTTGCGACCCATGTGACCCCCGCACGTGCAGCCAAAACTATAAATAGCAGGTCAACCTGATTCATTTGTAATGACACCTTTGGTCGCACGAGAGATGAAGGAGGCTTGTGACTTGGGAGCATGTACTATTTCTCTAGGTAGGTGACCTTTCACCTTCTCGGTAATCATTTTTTCGGTCCAAGTGTCATTCTCTTCCACCCTAACCCTCCATATTCTACCCTAGGGGGTTTTTATCTCCATTTTGGCCTAGGTTTTCACCTCAAACCTAATACCAATTACTCTGGCCCTGTGAAGTCTCTCTTCCCCCCGTATAGCCATTCCTCACCCTTAACCATCCCTATTTTCTTGAGTGAGGTTGACCGTGTCTGTGAGGAATTCTAGACCTCCCCTGAGCCTCAGGTTTTCCTTCTTAGTCTGCCTAAGGCCTAGGTGTCACAACCCACAACCGCGATACCATAATTTTTGTGACCTTCACGACCTCGCGACCTACCACAACTTGCGACTCATACACTTAGTCAGTAAGTCACACTCTTTTACCTTGAGACCCATGCGACCTACCTTTCACTGTCACCTGCCAAAAGGGCTCCTGACAACTTTGTGAAATTGATTTTATTTAAGCAATTTCTGTTTCATTTTCATGTTGTCGCTCTCATCGTGGAATTGTCTGTTCGACATGTTAGGTGACATAGACCTTGAGTGAATCTCCTTCTCATCCTTCGAAGATGAGATGGCACCCCCAACTACGAAGGCTACTGGTAGAAGGTCAGGAAGCAGTTCATTGTAAATCTACCAGTACGAGGAAGCACCCATCTATGGGGACACTACCTGCAATATCAATAAAACTACAAGGCTCTCCTGGTATAACATATATGAAGAGTTCTTAAGGCCAGGCATACTCGAAACCCAGGAGAATTTCCCAATATACCTGAGCGTCGAGAGGTCTAAATTTCACAAGATAGCATCACATCCTTCGATCTTTATGTGCGCTAAAACTATTGACTGGGTCCTGTAGAATACAAATACAGATTCATGGAATGTTAGGGACCACACTGGAACAACCTTATTCACAATATCCCCTACAGATATTTCCACCTACTATAGAATCCATGAAAGGTTGGAGACCTTCAATACCTGGTGGCTGTCTGGTTTTGTAACACCAGTTAAAGATATCCTCAGGGAATGGTGGTAGGACCCATTAAAATTCCAGGTTAGAGAAAATCAGGCATACAAGACATAGGGGCTAAGTAAAGTATATCAACTGATTGCCACTATGATGTGCCGCTTGTATGGCAAAGCAGACTGTGATGTAGTCTATGGAACCTTGGTCCCTCTCATGCACATTGTCGCCACCCGTGGAACTATTTTCAACTGGGCGAGCATTCTGGCATCTTCCCTAAAGACAAAAATAACTGCAACCAAGCATCCAGACCTAGAGAAGCCACTAGAATTCTACATGGCTTCATACCTCCTAGATGTCATGTGAGCAAGATGCTAATTTGATAACTGGAGCTATAACTGGGATACATCATCGACCAACCCCGTGTACCACCACTACAAGATCTTTTGGGACCTTGCCTATAAAGGTATGATAGATGCTATTTCTAAATCTTTTATCGCCATGCTATACTAGTAGCTATTCGAGGAGGAGCCACCATGCATGTCAAGGAGGGCCATGGATACCATGGTCAAGATAGCACATTGGTTTTCCATCCAAGAGGGCACATTCATTAGAGCCTTCGGTACCCATAAGGCGCCCCATGTGCTACCCAGGTTTGTTACAGATAAAAAACTCATGTGAGAAGTTTTCTATTAGATGACACAGGGTTTTTCAAAGGTACTAAACAAAGGCAAGAAGAAACCATGGCCTGCCTTCCCACTCGTCATTGAAGCATATATAGTTGAGAAATTGAAACACGTGGAGGCAGAAGTCGAAGCATTAAAAGATAACCACTTTGTAAATCTCAACTATTGAACGTATGATCCTGAGAAAGTCGTGGTTGCCCACTACATGAAAGAAAAATTCAGCTGGTCCTATTCACACGTCAGTCAAGATCATGAAGATGGGGCAAAGAATTGGTATAACACAACTAGGGAACTTAGCCCTAGTGAGAAACATGCCACAGATGAGGAGCTCCTTGAGCACTCCCAGGAAAATGTTAGTCTTCAAGAGAGAGCCTCCACCATGAAGAATAAATAATGGGAGACATAGAAGTCCATCAAGAAATCTGAGAAGCAGAAAGAGAAAGAGATCAAAGATATTTTGAGCGACCCAGAAGGGGAGGAGAATAATGAAACTTTACAACAAAAGAACGTCGCCTTGACAAGGAAGAAGAAAGAGATCAAGAGGAAAAGAGAGCAAGAGCTCAAGCAATCTCAAGATTCCAGTGACCAAGTTTAGCTCGAAAAGAAGAAGCGATAAGAAGAGGAGGAAAAGGAGAAACAACTACAAGAAAAGCTATAAGAGGAGCGAAGGGCCCATGAAGAAGTAGAGAAGAAAATACAACAAGAAGAGCATAAGGCCAAATAGGAGGAAGATAAAGGGAGGCTAGAACAAGAGCTAAAAGAGAAAGAAGAAAAGCTTAAGCAGGATGAGGAGCTTAAGAGGCAGCAAGCACTAGCAGAGCAAGAGAGAAAGTGGCAGGAGGAAGAACTAAGGAGGAGAAAATAAGAGGAAACCAAGAGATTCAAATGAGGAGAGACCAGTAAAACATTTGAGTTGGACACAAAACAAAGTGATCTACCCCCATTGGATGTTCCTCTTTCTACCCCCCTCACTAGAAGGCACCTTCCCTTACAAGAGATGGATCTCTCAGAAGGACAAGAAGAGGAGGTCCTAGATCTCACTAAGCTCACCTTAGATGAAGTCAACCTCAAAATTGTGTAGGAAAGGAAGAAGTATTATGCCAGGAATCTAGCAGAGCCCTTATCGGTCACCACAGCCAAGGATATTGTGCAAAACATCACCATGAATCTAGAGATTATCACCTTGTTCAGGAAAAATTTTGTAACTGCCATGGAACATAATGTGACCCGGATGAGAAAACATATCACAAACATTCATAATAGGCTTTATGCGTTTGAGCAAATGGCCGCCAATGTAGAGTAGGAGAGAAGGAGAGCAGAGGAAGAGAATGTAGCCCTCCATTTACTTCACTCAAGCATAACGAAATTCCAGGAAGAAATCAAAGGAGAGGCAGAGATCCTCGGGGAAGCCATGGTGATGGTTTACGAAGAAATGTCGAAGATGCACCACATAGTGGCCCCAATCTTGGCGATGCAAGCTCACACAAAAGAAAGAGCTGTAATGTTGAAGGAAGTTGTAATCACTCTAGACAACATGCATGAGTGGTCCGTTAAGTACCTAGGAGCACCAACTGTAATCCCTAAGAAGGATTGGATGACCATGCAAAATGCCAAGGTTTAGCTCCACATCAATATCCATTCAAAAGACAAATTAACCAAGGATGTGGACAGGGTGTTGGATTTCTACATACACCTTTTCAACAACCTAGAGTCTATGATCCAAATTAATGGAGTTCTGTCTATAGGAGAAGTCGAACATGCAAGGATGAAAGAGGATATCTCAAGGGAAGTGCAGGCTTTCATTGATACATATAAAAAGGCATCCCATGCAGAATATATGCCAGTCACTAAAGAAAATATTGCACATTATCTGGTGGAACTAGTAAGAATTTACACCAAACTGGTAACCTTGAATAACCAGGTGAACGGAAAATGGACCACCCTCATTCTAGATGCACTTGAATGCCTGCACATACATGACCAAGGCTAGCTGCAGATCACCCCCATCACAACCGAGTACAAAATATGGCGCACATACTTAACGAAGCAACTCAACCTGGGCATCAATGAACTTGCTATTGTTAAATTGATAGATTAGATTAGTATCTTATTTTGTGATGTTTGTAATTTGATAGAATAAAACATCTCTGGAAGTCCAAGAGTCAAGGGTGGCCCAAGAGTCACCCCCACTCTATAAATGCACCCTCATGACACATTGTAATGGATTTTGGTTGAGGACCTTTTTGAGACATATTGTCTGAGAGAACTTATGCTCTTCTAATTGATGCAAGGAGTGATTTTAATATTCCACTATTGGATTCCTAAAATATTTTATGCCGTAATGCCATGAGTATTTTTGCTTGATGGATCAAATGTTCCTGAGAGTTCTTTGATGTATGATATGTTCATGTGCCGTCTCATACTACAAACTTTGTGTTGCTATGTGTGGATGGTATATGATTTTCCTACTTTATGTTCGCACTAGTGAACTATTTTGTTGGCATTGGTATAATATATTATTGACTGTACGTTTACTTATGCTTATAGATGTTTGATTTCTGTGGACTACTTTACAGTTGTTAAGCATTTTATCTTATGAAACATGAGTCTTATTTGAAGTGTGCTGATAGTTACTTTACATAAGGCTTATGTTTTTAACAATCTGGCAAGTCATGGTATGCACATTATAAGAAATTTGTCAATTATTTCCTTGTGTTTGTCAAAGTTCATGTATTCAATTGAGCCCATGTCCCACTTTCATCCAAAGCAAGCTCAACGCACTTGAACGACAACCAGGCTTACATACCGGACAAGATCCCTAAAGAAAACGATGCAAGGTTTAGTTGGGAACCTACATTGAGGAGATACCCTTTGCTATTTGTGGAGAATTCCATCCCGTCAACAAGTTGGTAGCCCTAGGAGTTGCAACATTCTTGCTGCAATACTGGTGCTCATCACAAGGTTTCTTCACAGTAGATTGTCAACATGTAGACTTGCATTCTGTTCTTTAATTTTGATGTTGTATTACCTCAGCTGAATATTTTCATGCTTTATATATCGTTCCAATACCTTTATTTCTTTGATCTCCTCTTCTATTTTCTTAGTTTTCTTCCCCTTCTTTTGAAGTTTTATAGTAGAAGAAGAATCTATATTTAACTATGAGCTATTTGAAGTTAATTCTATGATTTTATTTTGACTCCAAATAGTTATAATTTTTTTTTTGGTAATTTTCAATCTCAGGGCTTTGTGGAAGGTTTGTATCACTATGATGTGTTTTTTATTTCCTTTGAGGATTCAGAAAAATAAGGTCTTTTGTTTTAAAACCTTCTTCATCCATTATATTTTTCATTTGAGTCTGTACTCTGGAACTTGATGTTTATGATGCTTTTGAAATCATATGATCAACCTTTTCATTGTCAAGACTCATAGGCTTTGGTTCATTTGCTTTCTCTTCAAAAACTAGTTCTTCCTAAAGTCCACTTTGGTTTAAAAATTCACCCTATTTTGTTCCTCTGGTTTGCAATTCTAGTTACAAAATTAGTTTAACGATGGCATGATGATACAAACTTCTAAATACATTTCTTGGTTGTGTATAAACTCATTGTGCCATCTTGGTTAGGATTTTTAATAAATAAAATGGCATGTTGATTAATTTATTTTCCTTGAGATGTTGAAGGAGCCTTGTATGTGTTGGGAATCACGATTGTTGTTAGATCAAAACCCACAGGTGTTATTCAACAATCTCATAGACAGAGATAAGGGTCCATGAGAGGTTGTTATTCCATGTCGCAAAACACATAGGGAGCACTAGCTTATCCAATGGCCAATAGTATGGTATAAGAAAATTATACTTATTGAAAAACACAAGATCTCTCCATGAATTCACTAATAAAGTGCGAGAAATACCTTTATCCCAATCCATTTCATTATGATTGATGTAGAAATAGAATCCATCCTTTTTCCTCACTGATTTTGTTTTTAAACTAGCATTTCCCCTCTATAAATAGTTTTGTAATGGCTAACAACGAGGCCTTGGTCACTTCTATATGTAAAATTCCAACTTCCACCTCCTCTCCATTGAAAGATTCTATAAAAGTGTAACCTTCATGTTATGGCCTTGATATCTAGCAAAAATTTGTGACAATCTCGCTTCAAATATCCTATAACATTCAAGATATGCTTTTATCCATTCAATCCCAGTTGGCTCATATTGCATTACTCATTTCATAACTATACATTGATTTTAGCTATCTTTTGAATTTTCTAACTTGCTTCCTCTAAAACCGTGGTGTACAAACATGTAGCTTTATCCAAATTCACATTTGGAACAAGGGTTTGAGCATATGAATGTGGTTACGGGGATGTAAGTACCATTAGGAATGACCAAAGTTGGCGCATGTTTTTTAAATTATGAGAGTTAATTCATGCGCAAAGAGTCATAATCAACTAGACATGTCATATATATGATAGTTAGGTCAAACATATTGATTACATGATGATAAGGGTAATAATTTAAAGAGTGATGTGAGAGGATAAGTAGTGTGGCTAATCAAAACTATTAATTATTTATATAAATATCAATAAATTTTAAAACTTTGGATAAGTAGGTAGATATGAACTTTGAGAAATAAGCATATACAAATTATTCCATCTTATTCTAATTTGATAAAACTAAAAATAAAATAAATTGACTTATTATCAATATTCATAAGTATTGTATTTTGTATACAGATGGATGGATGGATGATTCTTGATTGTATCAGGTTGAACTTTTAATCTTTATTGAAATAGTGGCATAAATGTTGTTGTTGATACTTTGACTATTGGAGCAATACTTCCTGTAGTTTGGAAAGCGGAAAGAGTCTTCAATTGTTCCATTGGATTTAATATTTAATATACAAATTGAACTATTCCTTAGCATTTCAACGCTGGTATTTGAACTATGACAATCCTCAGACATTGAAGGGACAAACAAGATATATAGGTTGGTTATATGATATTGAAAATCATATTTACAGAATTTGCAAACCCTTGCAAGGCAAAGCATCAGTACTTTTGTTGCATGAATTTTGATTAGAATATGAACCAATACATAAATAAGTCTTTCTTCCCTACATTATTTGATTTCTTTGTACATATTTACAATATCAATTCCTCATAAAGAGGATATGGCGAGTTTTTGCGTCTGCAGAGAGGCTAGGGTTGCTGTCGTCGTAGACATTTGCAGATATGACACTCTTTATTATACAGATCCGGGTGTGGACAGATATGGACGATCTAGAGAAAGCCTAGCAAAGAGTTTCCATGCTCTGAAAGTGGATGGCGTACGAGTTTGTGAGCAGATCGCCAAAAATATCTTTGACTTCCACCTACAGACGTGACGAGAGATCCATGAGTGGAAGGTTAAGATTTCCAATCTCATGCATCGAACACGATCTTAAGTCTTTGTGCACGAATGGGATCCCCATGAGAAACATAGTGTATCTCTTAATTGGGTGGAGGCTTATTCCACTTAGTGAACTAGTTCATAACGAACCACAAAGACCGGAAGTCAATGAGTCTCTCACCCATTGGAATCACGCAAAGCCATTTCCGCAATTGTAGATCCAACCTGTTATCACAAAAAATTGATCATCTAGCCTTAATTTACTAGGTGGAACGAAGTACACCATGTAAGGCCAATTTTACCATAGTAAAATTGCTTTCACTGCGAGAAATTACTTAATAAACCACATTTGTTAAGTAATTTATAATTAAACCCATGAAGAATAATTAAATATATCACTATTTATTTAATTATCTTCTAGCAATAATTAATTAAAACATTGTTTAATTAATATTCCTTGTCATATTTGACCCAATTACGAAAAATAAACAGATAAATTATTAAATATCTTATTTTTTTTAGGAATAATGAATTAATCACTAATTAGTTATTATTCCTTGTCAAGTTTGATTAAATCCCTTAGTAACAATTTAAATAAATCATTATTTGTTTATTATTCCTTAACCAATTTCTTGAGATGATAAATAAATGATTTATTTATTTATTATTTTTAAATAAAAGATTAAATACTTTTTCCCTCCTAACCAAATATAATAAAATATTCCAAGTGGTTATTTCTAGAACAAGGTTAATAATATTTTATTATTGCTCATTATTCGAGGATAACCTAATATTTTTTTATAAATAGGAGGGTTTTCCATTCATTATTCATTTTTGATCATTTTCATTGTTGCACTCACTATTGTAACTCTAATTATTATCACTGTCTCACACCATTTTTCTTTTTCATTTGAGTTCCCATTGAGCTCAAACATTTTATTTGCCAGGTTTACACATTATAGAGGAGAGGGACTCTACAAAAGTTGAAGACATTTAAGGATAGCCAAGAACCCATCTCATAGAAGGGGATTGGTAACATTTATTTGTTCCCTTCACAGATGTTATTTAATAAAATATATTCTTTGTGTATCTGGTTTCCATTAGATTATTGGAGTTACCTGCATTTATTACTATTTCATTTTGCTGTTTAACTATGATTGACATAGATTAGGGCTTTGACAGGTTTTTTTTCTATTATTTGCTGCAGATCTACAATGTTTAGTGGCCATTTATATTGTTGAGATTGTTTTTCATCCACAACCTTAGGTGATTTCTTTTCATACACATAAGAGAAGAAAACACTATAACAAAATTGGTGACTCCGCTGGGTTTTTACTTCTGATCAGAAACCTAGGTGACCTTCAGTTTTCAGCTTAGGGTTTCTTATTATTTTCAGTCTCTTAATGTTTTTTACTAGCATTCTAACCCTAGATCTGTCAAATTTCTAACTTCCATAAGTTTTCTGGTCTTTTCAACAAGATACAGGAACCAGCCATGACAGAGATGACAATTTTTTTTTAGACTTTCCAACCGAGAATAAAGGAGAAAAAATCACACTTTTCTCCCCCAAAAGTGCAATTTGGAGGTCCAGAGCGCACTTTCTGGCCGAAAAAGTGCGATCTCCCATGAATTAGGTCAGTACATGCGATTTTTAGGGTTTTTGGGATTTTTTCAGATCAATTTCTAGTTTTTGTTGAGATCTATTTGTTGGGTTGGTTGACCACTGTCTCACCCCCTTAAGCCTTGATCTACTCTGATTTTCTTGTCGAAGTGGAATTTAGCCCCTTAGGGATTCTAGTACGCTTCCACCTTTATAGGAGGAGTTTAGCTGAGTAAGAAGTCTGAGTTTCTACAACACTTTCAACCATATTTTCAGATCTTCAAAGATAGTTTGTTTCCATCCAAAGTTTCATCTTAAACCTTGTTTGGTCATTTGCCTTAGGGTCCCATTGGTTGCCCTAGGTTTCACACCCATCTCCCTATCTTTTTGCAGTGATTTTCCTCTCTGGTTTTTTGCTGTTGCTGCACCACTTTCCATCATCATAGTGTCATTTGATCCCAGTCACACAGACGCTTAGATATTTTGGCCTTTTTAGTGTGTTTTTAGTTGATTTCACCACCAACCAACACAGTGTTTGCAAACCCAGTTTGGGTGGGGTTTAGTTAATTGTTTTGCTGTTCATTTTCTATTTTTAATTTCAGTTAATTTCAACAATCTTTTTTCTTTTTTCAAACATGATCTGGGCTTAATTAATAAACACACTTGCACAGACAAGCACACCTTAAGAGAAGGGCACTTTATTTACACTGCCAAGCCAAGACTAAACTTAATTAATTTATCTCCCCACTCAGAGACAAAAACATCTGGTTGATTTCCCTTCACCATTTCCGTGTCACTTGTGTCTTAACACATTTGTGCCACCAAGACGTTTGTCACGAAGACTCTTAGGCCTTCATCCCTAGTTTCTGCTTGGGCATATTACTCCTCCCTGTAGGGTTCGAGTTGATAGTCCCCTAAGTCCCCATACCGACTCTTCTTCTGGTTCATTTGATTCCTCATCTGATTTCGAGCCTCCTTCACTACATATCGTCACCATATCTAGAACTACTATTGGTGTAGGAACCCAACCTAGTGTCGGCTCTAGTTCTACCTCGGTAGTCACATCTAGAGGAACCATCTCAGGAACCGTTCCAACAACTCCCATGCTACCTTTTATGGCTAGGTTAAGCCAACCAGATATTAGCCAATTGATAAATGATCCTATACACCATGATGTTGGTTGGCCAGCTATACCGACTAAGCTTCACTTTAACATTCCCAAGTTTGAGGGTAATTCTAAATAGGACCCCACCAATCACGTCCACTCTTTCCATATGTGGTGTTCATCCAATTCCATCACCGATGACTCCATTCGTCTTTGACTGTTCCAACACACGTTCACTATAACACAACCTATCCCATTCTGGATATAAATGTAGAGAAGGCAGAGATGTTTGTACATTGGGAAAATATTCAAGGGAAATGATTTCAAGTTCTCTAGACCTATTTCTCGTAAAAAACCTCTAGATATGGTAGATCTAGGGATGGAACAACAACCTCAAAAGGTATAATTTGGAGAGAGATCTGAAGGGCTGAGCGTCACTTGGCAAGGGTTATAGTCTTGCATTTGACCAACATCATTGAACTCTATCTGGTCTTATATCTATACGATGTCCCCAATTTCGACGATCTGAGCACCGGGAAAACACATGGAGCAGATCTGGTTGGCCCAAATGCGATCTTAAATAAGGTTTTTTCTTACAAGAAATACCTTGATGTAGATGTATATATACAACGCGATCATATCACTCATGTTAGACACATAATTTATGTATTATGCCTTAATCAATATAATATTGCAAGTGTGGATCTGGGTCAAAAATTTTGTCTCATCGAAGATCTGTCATTTCAACTTAATCCCTCTTCTTTCTTATTCACCGATCTAGTCGAAGGAGCAACAAATTCTTTTTTAAAAAGGAGGCATAATGGGACAGAATATGAAGATCTATCCTCAGACCTACTTGCTGGGGGATCAATCCATAAGAGGGCGTATCTAGGCTGTCAACCCCCAGATTCGATTGAAGGGCGTCCGACCCAAATTTTTATTAAAACCCTGATCGAGAAGTTAGTAGGTGTGAGTATTTGGATTTGGGAACAAGTTCAAGTTTTGTAGCAAAATATTCATGAACAAATGGGTATTCCAATACGATTTCAAAATTTGATTTAAGCGGGGAAATCTCTGCAAGAGGGAGTCAAGTTACAAGACTATGGCATTGGAACATATTCAACCATCATCCTGAACATGCGTCTACATGGAGGTTGTCTAAGATCTAGATCCAAAGGCCGAACTTATTTCAAGAATCTAGTTAAAAGGAAGGCAGAACCACAAACTACTGTAGAAAAATGTCCCAATATTCTTGGTCCCTATATTGTGGAATAGATGAACTAGGTGCCTGATTGATAATCAAACTACTAGAAGTTACTGAACTATACTATGATTTCCATGAAAAAGCAATAATATGAATATTCAATGGCTTCTGGCCCAAATCTGAGAATTTACATCAATGGATATACTCTACTTGGACAAAAAACTGTGAAGTTCATCTATGTTCAAAAGGTTTCTTCATAGTTAAGTTTGACACAACAACATATTTGGAATATGTATTAAATGAGGGACCATGGTTCTAGGGAAATGCGGGTCTCTTCTTGACACCATGGGTCCTAGACTTCAATGCAAATACCATGGTGGTCTCCAAAATGCTAGTATAGGTCCGATTACATAATCTTCCGCTACATTTTTGGCATCACTTAATATTACAGGGAATAGGGAATTCCTTGGGGAATTTCCTAAAAGTGGATGCAGATCAAGTCACAAAAGGCATTTTCACTTTTGCTAGAATATACGTAGAGGTAGATCTCAGTGAAGGATTACCTGATAGAATTATTTTGTTACACAACAATCTGGAGTGGACCCAACCTATTGATTATGAAAATACGACCTTCCACTATCATATGTGCATACAAATTGGGCACCTTCAAAATACGTGTCTACAAGCAAAAACAAATCCAAAAATGAAAAAGCGACAAAGCTTAAAAACTGAAAGGATGGAAATTTTTTGAATCTTAGGAAGATGAAGCAGAGGATGTAGAAACCCCAGAAAAAACTACAAATGATAATATCCAGAAGCCCTAGGAACCCATGCAGAAGAATGATGTTGAACATAATTTTTCAATAGTTCCTATGCCTTCCATTCAACAACAATAGGTAGAGAAAATCCCATCTGAAAAAGAAGTTAGTGGCACCAAAAGAATTCATGCATTAGAAAGTTCAGATTCTGATAAATAATTTCCTGCAAATGTAAAAGAAACTCAAATGTCTATTGTATCTTCCACTCCCAACTTTAATGGTTGGAGGAAAGCGGAAAAAAGGAAAGGTAGAAGAGAGTAGTTTTGTCTTAGCTCTGTGATGAGTTGTTATTGATATTGGATTCCAGGATCAACTGTTTTACACATATGTTTTTGAGCATCTACAATATGTAATTTTGTTCATTCTGAATAAAGTTGCGATTTTTTTCCTTGGGAAAAAAAGTCTTTCTTCCCTACTTATTCCAAATTTATAGAAGTATATACAAACTTATAACCTTTCCTATAATTTGTATCGAATTATAGGAATGCAACTCATTGTCATTGTATAAATAATTTTTTTCTTATGAACTTTCCTAACTAGTTTCTTGGTTTTCTAGCAAAAATCATGTTTAATTATGCCTCAAAATTAGTTTTCACAATCAAACTTATATATATATAATATATAATTATATATATTATATTATATATTTATATATATATTATTTATTTATATATATATATAATATATATTATATATTATATATATTTATATATTTTTTTTTTTTTTTCTTTCAATTATTATTACAAACTCTGTCATCTAATTTCTTGGTTTTCAAGCAAAGTTCATTTTTTGTCGTGTTAGAGATTTGGCTAGAGATATATATATTCATTCTTGAAAAGTAAATTTACGATGGAATAGGGATAACATCATTTCACCTTTTTCTCACAACTTGCATCTTAGCTTGTTGAATTAATATAGAAATAAAATCATCCTTGGACATGGGTGATCTAGGTGGATGCCAATGAATCACCACAGTCAATAATTGTTTTCTACTGTTGGTGGTTTACAATCCCATGGTTTTGGTAAACCATACTATCCACTTGTGGTATTTTAAAGGTGGAAGTAAACAACATAAAATTCTAATCATAAAATTAGCCTTTACCATATAGGACCATCCGTTAGTTTTTACTATAGTGATTTACGATATTCACCCATGGTTTTTTGTAACCCATGGTATTTGAAATATAACAATAGTGCATGACTCTAGGTGAAAAGGAATGGTAAATAATATAAAGACGAGCCTTTACCATTGTAAAATCCATGAAGTTTCTCATAATGTAGTGTTATAACATATTTTACCGTTTAATAAAAACAATTAAGCTCTTTTTCATATTATTTTATTCTCTACATTATTTCTTGTATGCACCTGTGACGTTTCAATTGTCAATATTTAGTCTCATTCCTTAGACAACTTGGATTAGTGGCACTAGATAAATCTACTCGTAATTTCCCAACACATGTTATCGATGAGCTTAGGGTATAAAGAGTTGAATCTCAAGCTGGTTTCACTTGAGGACAAATCATCTCACCAACGCAAAGTGATTTCCCATGGTGGAAGAAAAGAGGAATGATGGAGCATGAGATCGTATCAAGTGATTGCTCGAGGAATCACTCACATGGAAAAGGAATGAGATGATTAATAATTTTACCCAGATCCTTCGATGATTTCCAATAGCGGTTGAGGCACCTTCAACAAGCAAATTTTTTGGAGGTGTGACACCCTTCAAGGTACAATTTAACTTTGATATGCCCTTATTTAAAGGCCAAATAGATGTAGATGCTTTCGAAAAATGGTTAACTCTATTACAAAGTTATTATTCTATCAAAAATTTTTCCAATAATGAGAAGATCACATTCACACTCCTTAAAGCCCTTCCTTGTGTCAAATGTTGGTGGAAAGATTACTAGGGAGACATAGAGAAGATGAGTTTGGGATATTCAATGCAGGCCTTACTTGGGCCACTTTTGTTGATGCCCTCAAGGAGGAATTCTACCCTATAGGGAACTACGATTATCAGACCATGAGATGGAAAACTTTGCGACAATAGAGAGACTATATAATTCCAGAGTACACCAATATTTTCCATACCTTGTATTTAAAGATAAGTATCAAATATTCCGAGTGGCACCTAGTTTTGAAGTACATACAAATGTAGATGGATTTCTTGGACATATCCTCACTAGGAGGAGCTTATTGATGTGCTATCAAACTAGAGAAAAAATTGAAGCAAAGGAATAAGCAAAATTTGGGTAAGCAAATCCCCTACAATAGTAGCCTAGAAAAGGAGACCCTAAATCACATAAAAAGGGATAAATCAAGGAGTGCCAAACACAAGATAACCAACCCAAGTCATAGGAAAAAAGGGTAATGGGAAGTTGAAGAAGGACACCGGAAAGTGGTGTGAGTTTCACAAAAGCCTTTGAAACAACACTAATGAATACCACTTGAAACTATCATTATTGGTTGAGCTTAGAGAAAAAAATAGAATCTAGCTTGAGTTCTCATTGAGAACAAGATAAAGGAAAGTTGATCACCATTGCAGAACCTAATGTTACCATCACAATAATGAAGATCCAACCAAAAGAGTTAGATGAGCCTAAGGAGGGGGAGTGCCTCTTCCATTCACATATGTGGGTGAAGAGGACCCCATTGCATTTCATTGTTAGCAATTGAGTCAAAAGAAATTGAACTCAGGCGAAGTTGTTAAGAGATTGAAGTTGTCGATAATGCCACACCCCCAAACATATACCATTTTTTGGTGAAGCCATGTGACGAGCCTCAAAATTGACATCTTTCTACACCCTATTTTCAATATTTTTAATTCCTTTCGCTAGCCTCTAACCCTGTATTAGTCCATTCTAATTCTTATATAAATGATTTAGGCATAAAGTGCTTTCCATTTCATTTCCTTAGTATTTTATATGAATTTATGATTAAACATTAGAAAATATCATATTAATATTTATCTTTGAGTTAATTTGCAAAGACAATGTGCCCACTAGGTTGTTGTGGAAGTTGTGATGTTTCCATAAGGAACGTTTTGGTTATAGTTGTTGCAACTGTCATTGCTACAACTCTCGTTGTTGCAACTCTGAACCCTATTGTTGCAACTCTAAACTCTATTACTACAACTCTAAACTCTATTGCTCAGCAACTCATGTTGTTACAACTCTAGTGACTGCTACTCCCATTGCTGCAACTTCGAACTATGTTACTACAACTTCGAACTATGTTGCTACAACTCCTATTGTTGTAACTTTGAACTCTGTTGACGCAACTCCATTTCATGTCATTTCTACAACTAAAAAATTATGTTGTAACTCATTGCTGAAACTTTAGTGCTACAACTCCAATTTACACTATTGCTGCAGCTTCAATTCATGTTGTTGCTGCAACTCTAGCTCTTGATGTTGCTGCAACTTTGCTACTATAATGCCCTTACCTGATCCAATTATTCTACACTGTGATAATAGCCTACCAACTGAATGATTATTCTATGTTCTTGATTATGAGAAGTAATATTAGTGTATGTACAAGGCATGCATATGATAACTACATACACACACAATATGCTAGTAACCCATAACTTATTATGATAGACAATTAATTAATAGTTAAGCTTGATTAACAAATTTTTCTTAATAGTTAATCTTTATTAGTGGTCAATTGACTAACCTTAAATCTGATTGATAATTAATTAATTGTCGATAATTTACTATTATTAATTCAACATTTAATTAATTAGGATTCTCACAAATCCATTTTGGTTCGAAATCAATAAAAGTAATTATTATTATTATTTTACTACTTATTTTATTATATTAGAATTATTATTTTAATTACTTATTTCCCCATGACCTGACAAGGTTTAATGACAAACGAGTCAATTCAAGGATGGGAGGATAGCGAAGTGGATCGAGGAGTAAGCATGGGCGAGGGGGGGTGGGGAAGGAAATGCCATTGAATTCGAAGGATAGGGGGACGCTTATGGTATTTATGATAGGTGGTTGACATTGATGGGGGAAGGGAGGCATAAGTGTAGGAGGAGGACAACCAAAAGGGGGTTCATATTTTTTGTTTTGTTATTTTGGGGCTTGAAGCGGGGGAAGGAATAGTAGGAGAGAATCGGGAGGAGTGAGAACTCATATTGGTTTATAGTTTGGAGGGCGTTGCAATTATTTTGGACACACTACAATTGTGCTTAGAGGGCTAGGTAACCTATCCTTGGCTAGGAATTTAGATAGACTTTCCTAGTTCGTAGGGTGGCATATTCACGTGGGGTGGTCCCAACAGGAGCACCTCAATTGAGCCATCATATCAGGTAATATTCTTGTTGTGGCTTAATTCATGTAAAATGTTGTTAATAAGATCTATTGTTTTTTTCATATATGCTATTGCCAAACAAACATTGTTGTGTTGTGAATATGTTATTTTTTTGCTGTAAAATTATATGAAAATTTCATCTTTGTGATTCTTGGTTAGAAGACCCCAGGTTGGGTCTTTACACATGGTATAATAGTTTTCTAACCATAGAATAGGATTCCAGCCCTAAGGTGTCATTTGTCACTTTCAAAGTAAGATGAACATGGTGGTGTGGAGAGATCCATTTTTTTGTGTGGGTGTATGTGCCAGAAGAAGTGCCAAAAGTTTCTAAGATGTGGTTGAGCCTCTCAAAATAACCAAGAGTCATTTGGTTGTGGCTTTCTTTCTTTATATATGTGTGTATGTGTGTGTGTGTGGCTATTTTGATTTATCAAACGTTATCCCTTCATGCATATTAGCTTTTAGGGGTGCATCATCATTATATCTAGAACATACTATAAATATTGTAATGGTTATCTCTTTTGTTTGTAGTTAAGAATTTTTTATGCGTACACGAGGTTGGAAGAGGGGTGTGTGTATAGGTGGGACTTATGGTCTAGATTTGAAGTTGGGCTCTGATACTGTGTATAAAGGCCCAAATGGAGTCCTCCAACCAAGAATAAAAAAGATACAATTTTCAAATAATTTTATAGCAAAAAACAACATGTTCACAACACCACAATAATTTTACAACAAAAAATATCAAGGTGCATGGACTTTTTTCTTTTAATCTTTTTTATATATCTATTTCCTATTTATATTTTTAGCTCATTTAATATATTTCTATAATTTTTATTTTTTGATCTCCTTTCTATTTTTTTACTAATTTTATTGATTTTGTATCAAAAATAACAATAAGTAATAGAATGAATAATTAATTAATATAAATAATAAATAATAATAATAAATTATAATTAAATAATAAATTAATAAATAATAAATAATAATTAAATTAATAAATAATAAATAATAAATAATAACCTAAATCCATCCATCCTTCGAAGAAAAATCGAGTTGCTGCTGCGCGTGCTACGTCCCTAGGTTTTCTTGCCACATAGTTGTCATGGCCTTCGACCTCCTTCCATGGCCCCTCCGGAAGATCCACTAGAGGGGGTAGATCCACAATAGGCCTTCATGGATTTAGTTAAATCACTGCCTCCACAACGCCCTCGTCCAACAGTTTCAAAATTTGTCAAGAAGTTGGATGTTCTTCAAGAAGTTAACTTGCCTCCAGCTCTACCATGCATGGCTGCTCTGTCTCTGGCAGAAAAAGGACTCATTAGTCAATTCACGAGCCTCTGGCCATCTCCAAGAACTGTTCAAAAATGGGTTGAAAGGAACTGGTCCAACAAAATTCAAGCGAAAATATCCATTAGATTCTGCGGGAAAGGGTACTTCACCTTTCACTTTGAATCCAAAGAAAATAAGGACTTAATATTCAGAAATGGGCCCTATTTCATGGATTCCAGGGGTCTGTATATTAATAAATGGACCCCAGATTTTGATCCTGAGCTAGATGTCCCAGTGCAGTTACAGTTTGGGTCCGACTCCCTCATCTCCCTCTCCACTGTTGGGGAGATGAATCGGTTTGTGCCACTGGGAATGCAGTCGGAAAATATATTGATTGCAGCGAACCAAAAGAAAACATGCAAGCCTGTGCGCGGATCTGTGTTGAAATGGATCTTGGCAAAGGCCTCCTTGAAGCCATCAAGCTCAAAGTGGACGACTAGAGCCATAGTCAACAGTTGGATTACGAGCAGATCCCATTCAAATGCAAGGTATGTCATGAATACAACCACTTTGCCAATAGATGTACTAAGCTTATTGATGTAGAGAATGGTCCATAAGAGGAACAATGGGAAATGGTTAAAAAAAAGAAATCAGCCTCTTCGGCTAAAGCTCCCCTTGATGTAGGCCCTTCAGCCTCTACTGCAGCTCATCTGACACCTTCCTCTCCTGCATCTTCTAAACCTCCTCCCCTCTCCCTTCTTCTGACCTTACCTTCATCCAACCCTTTCTCTATTCTATCCCCCCCTGAAAGCCATCTTTAGGATCCCCCTCTCCCTGAAAGCCTTCCCTAGGACACCACTGAATCCTCTTTGCCCCTGATCATCTCCTCTCAGCCCTCTCTTGATCCTCCCCTCAACAGAATTACCAGGAGTTCTTCTAAAGATCACAGAGGCACCAATGAATCATTTAAGAAAGCTGGTCCGGGTAGGAAATCTACCAAGCAACATCAGGATGAGAACGCACAGAAAGACATAGCAATGGGAACTCAAACACCCATAGATACTTACATTCTGGGGCAATATGACAAAGAAACAGCTAATAAGGACCAAGGGGGGCGAGCAACTTCCTGTACTCTGCATGTCCAATGATGAAAATCCTGTCTTGGAATAGTAGGGGACTTGGGCACCCCTCCAAGGTAGTAGCCCTAAGAGATTTTACTCATTGTGAGAAACCAAGAATTATTTTGTTACAAGAAACAAAGCAAGGCCACCAGGAAATGAGTGGAATTATTGAACAACAGAGGCAATATAAAAGCAACATGAGTGAAGCAAGAGGAGCTTTAGGAGGAATAGCAACAATTTGGAACCAAAGCATATGGAACGACAATTTGGAAATAGTAAATCAACATTGGATCAAAACAGTCTTGGAAAATAAAGTAGATAAGAAAATTATAATCATCTACAACATATATGTGCCTAATCATTTCAGAGACAAGGAGTGTTGTTGGCATGATCTAAAAGCCAGCATAGATGCATAAGAAAACTCTAACATCATTTTGGGAGGCGACTTCAATCTAATTCTCCATGCCAATGAAAAAAGAGGAGGTAGTTTCACTCCCGATCCATACAGAATTCATTTGGAAAATATCATGCAGGATCATGATCTTATGGACATTGCTCCAAAAAATCTAAGATACACATGGAATAACTGCAGGATGGGTATAGGTAACATTATGGAATGGTTGGACAGAATTCTCATGAATGTCTCCCTTCTTTCTACTTTTTCTGTTGGATATGCTAGCATCCCGACGTGTTCAGCCTCTGATCATTACCCAATAACACTCACGCTGGAAAATCATAGCTCCCTCGAGCCCATTCCTTTTAGGTATAGTTCCCTTTGGAATGACATTCTAGCAGTCACAGAAATAGTTTACAATTCTTGGAAACTACACGTTGAAGGATCCCCCGGTTTTATCTGGGAAACCAAATTAAGAAAAACAAAACAGGCTATAAAAGAATGGGCTAAAACCAGTTATAAAGAACTCGAAAAGGTAAAAAAGGAGATTAGAATAACCGTGATAGTATCCAAAGAGCAATCAAGGAACACGACCTCTCCCAAGAGAACAAACTACAGGAAAGTGACCTCTATTTACAGTTGTGCCGAGCAAATAGAGAAGAGGAATTAAAATGGAGGCTAAAATCGAGACAACTTTGGTTGCAAGGGGGAGACAAGAACTCAGCTTTTTTTCATAAGCAAACTATAGCTTGAAAGATAAGGAATGATGTAAGCTCCATCCTAGATGCTGAGGGTAATTGACAAAGCACACAGGATGCTATTCGAAGGGTTTCTATAGAACATTATCAAGATCTCCTAACTGAAACAAAAGAAGAAGAGGATTACACAAAACTGTTACAACATATTCCTACAGGGATAAGTAAGGAAATGAATGATAATCTAAATAAGGAGATTGATGAGGAGGAAATTAGAAGATCGATCTGGACACTACAACCTGATAAAGCTCCAGGCCCAGATGGCTTCCCCATTTGTTTCTATCGAGCATTTTGGGGAATTATAAAAAAATATTTGATAAAAATGCTCAAATGGATCCAACGAAAGGGTAAAATAGGGGGATACACCAATGCTACTAATCTAGCACTCATCCCCAAAGAAAACCGCCCCTCTTCATTTGCTCGATTATGGCCCATATCACTCTGTAACTCCTCCTACAAAACCTTGACCAAAGTTATTGCTTCTCGCCTTAAACCTTTTCTTCCTTCTCTCATCTCTCAAAATCAAGGGGGGTTGCTGGCCAATAGACAAATAATTGATTCCATTCTCCTTGTACAAGAATCCATTCACTCGAGTCAATCCAGAAATGAGAAAGGGTTTATCCTCAAACTTGATCTGGCCAATGCATTTGACAGAGTAAGACACTCCTTCCCCTTGGCTGTCCTGAAGAAGATGGGATTTGATGCAGGCTTTCTCAATCTCATCAAAACTTGCATTTCCGAGCCCTAGATCTCCCCTCTTGTTAATGGCAGACCAAGAGAAGCTTTCCAATCCTCCCATGGTCTCAGACAAGGTTGCCCTCTTTCGCCATATCTTTTTATTTTGATGGCTAAATCCTTTAGTAAAGCGTTGGAATTCAATCAGAGGGTTGGCCTCATTACAAGAATAAAATTTGGGAATGGGGTCAAGAATATAAATCACTCTCAATTTGCCGATGACACTTTATTAATTGGAGGGGCATCCACCACAATAGCCAGGCACTTCAAGTCTCTCCTAGACAAATACGTGAGATACTCTGGTGGTTTGGTTAATCAGCTGAAAAGTTGCATTTACGGTTGGAATACAACAACATAGGTCCTCCAAATATTTCCAACACTTTTGGAGTCTCATGCAATTACGATTGGACTCATTTCTCTTATTTGGGCATGCCTGTAAGCATAGGTCCCTTGAGGGCAGAAGTTTGGGACACTATAATCGACAAGATGAAAAGAAAAGTGCAGCAGTGGGGCTCCATTTGGCTCAACCCAGCTGGTCACCTCATTCTTCTTAAGTCAGGTATATCTTCTCTACCTCTATACCAATTCTCTCTTCTACAAGCTTCGGCCTCCTTTCACTATAAAATGGAGGTCATGCTCCGCCAATTCTTGTGGCAAGGAGGGAAAAATGACAAAAAGAAATTCAATTTAATTAATTGGAAGCAGGTAATTCAGTCCCAAGATCGAGGAGGTCTTGGAATCAAATCCCCCAAATTTCTCAGTTTAACTTTAAGAGGAAAAAGTGTATGGAGACTAGTAACCGACCTTCCTGCCTGGTGGAAAAGGGTGCTGGAAATTAAATATTTAAATTTTCCAAGGCAACAACTTCTTGATCAAGATATCCCCAACAGAGATTCTTCCAAAATTTGGCACTTATGCAAAAGAGAAATTCCTATAATTGCTCAAAACACTTCAAAAATTCCCAAGGGAGGTGCAAGCATCAATATTGGAGCTGACAAAATCATGGGTCAACAACCAATAAATAGACAAGTTGGAGTCAACCCTATTCTCTCCTTTTTTGAAAGAATAGGCATACATTATCTCGATCAGATCTCCCAGTGGGATCTCCCTTCTTTGGTCTGGTTGGTCTTTCCTAGCCATTCCCAATGACATCAATGCAAGCCTTTCTGCCCTTCAATCTCATTTGCATAGTATAGCTCTTGTTAAAAAGAATGATTTAGATGGGTTTCACTAGGACCCATCTAGATCTCTTTACACCATCCAAGCTTGCCACCAGGACATTTGCAGCATTAACTATCCCATGCCAATCTGGAATCACTGGAAGGCAGTTTGGAAATCTGAGGCCCTTCCAAAAATCAAAATTTTCCTCTGGACTCTTCTTAAGGGGAAAATCCTTACGGCTGAAAATTTGCAAAAGCGTGGCATCAATGGTCCTTCTCGCTGTCCCAACTGCCTAACTACTGAAGAATCCATTCATCACCTCTTTATTGATTATCCCTTTTCCATCGACTATTGGAGAAACTTATCCCATAACAACCAAATCCCGTGGAGAAATCAAAACACTATAGGAGAAATTCTTCATAAATGGAAAAAGAATTATCCTTGGCAGCAAAGGAAGAATAACATAGTGAAGAGAGTCTGGGATGCCCTTCCCTACACTATGTTATGGAACATTTGGCTGGCTTGAAATCGAAAGGTTTTTAAGGACAAGGGTTCGACTGTTAGAAGTCCTTGCAACAAGGCAAGGGGTCTCACCCTCGAAACTATCTCAGTTAAGAATCAGAGAAACATAGACATCACTAAACTCAACGTTGAAGAACGAAGCTTCATTGGATACTTGTTAGATAAAAATAACATCAATCAGATTGGCAACACTGCTAGTAACAAAAATAACAATGTTCCTCATAATTGGAAAATTGGACTAAAGGAAGAAGAGTTTGTAGTCTGGATTAAAAATTACAACAGACACTATCTTTTATTTGATGGGGCTTCAAAGTCGAATCCCAGAGTTGCAGGAGCAGGAGGATTTATATTTAATTCTAATGGGGACAACATTCTATCTTATGAGTGGGGTCTTGGCCACATTTCCAACAACAGGGCAGAAGCCTTGGCCCTTTACCAGGGACTCATACAACTTAGAAAACTTGGTATAGAATCAACCCTAATTTTTGGAGACTCGGCGGTTATTATCAGTTCAATGGTTCAGAACAGGGAATCCTACAACACTCTTCTTCAGCAGACTATTAGTCGATGCCAAATTTTAGTACAATCTATGATAGATTTGCGCTTCCAGCATATTCTGTGCTGTCTCAACAAAAACGCTGACAACCAAGCCAACAAAGCATGTGCTAGGCCATTGAGCAACCTAGTTTGCAACAAGGAGACTCTACAATATTTACCATGACAATGATCCTTTATGTCATCAATCAGTTTTTCAATAAATCTGAAATTCCTGACATGATGGAATGGTCAAAGATCCATCAAATCTTCTTTGTGACTAAGATCTGCATAGGGATCTGGCACCCTCTTGAAATCGTCAATCACCTGCTCCTCGTCAGTCGATCGACCGTCCTTCCTCCCATCGGCCATCCCTCCCCTGCTCCTTCGAATCACCTCCTCGATCCTCTTTGTCCCTTCTTGGTTCTCCCCTTATGTCCTGCGACTGCCCTTCTGAGCTCCTCCTCTTCTTTATATGCCCCATCTATTTCCCCAATCCACACCCCTCCATTTTCCTTTACCGTCTTTTTGTATCCCTGGTCCACTTCCTCATTCTCGTGTTATCTGTAGCCCTTGTTCTTTCTTTTGATTCAGATCTCTCACCAATCTCTGGAACCTTCGGGCACTTTGTTCTTAGTGATCCCACCTTCTGGTAGCAACTTCCATTCATGCCATCAAATGCAGCACCTCAAGCCCGTTCCCTGGTTCATTCATTTTTTTCAGGCTCACCATTCTTCTACATCTATGGCAAGGAGCGGGGATTACCTCCATTGCGCTGATCTTCAAGCGGAGTTAGAGCAGTTAAGAGCCCAGCAAAGGATCTTAGACAACAAGCTTGATAGCCAACAGGCGATCATGGAAGCAAAGATTGATAACCAAAGCCGGCTTATTAAGGAAAAATACGAAGCTGACATAAATTTGTTCCTCCACAGACTCTCTTCATTGCATGAGCAGTTCAGACAACTATCCAATAGATGTGCTCATGCTGAAGAATCCATAGAAATACTGAAATACATGATGGAAAAGAAAAATGCAATATCGACAAGCTCTTCAAGTATCAAGCAAGTTGGAGAAGATGATAAGCCCGAAGAATCGACAGCGAGGCATTTTCAGCCACATCAATATAGATTGACGAAGTTTTGCAAATGTTGTTTTTTTGTGTTTCAGTTTGTTAGGATTTATTTCTGTTTAATCTTTACTTCAAAGCCTAGAAGGCAGGAACAAGGAGGATTTTGTTATTGTAACTCCTACTCTCCTAGCATCTCATGGCAACTCATTATGTATCTTAGGGGAATAGCTTTCTCCTTTTTTTTTGAAATATAGTACAACAACCGATAATGTTAAAAATAATAATAATAAATAATAAATAATAATTAAATTAATAAATTATATATGAAGATGGTGTGAGGATATATATATATATATCTAATTTATTTATTTATTTAATTTTTTTTTCTTTTATCTATTC
>APFE030991532.1:2643-32522 GCA_000404065.3 Pinus taeda | reverse complement strand
TGCTTGTTGCAATATCCTCGAAGCAACTGTATCACTGTCATGTTGACCACTTCTGTTTGACCATCTGTTTGTGGATGAAATGTTGTGCTCTTATTTAACTTTGTGTCCATTAACTCCCATATACTTGACCAAAATTTCCCACCAAATCGAGAATCTCGATCAGATACAATCGAAGTGGGTAACCCAAAATGAACCCATACATTTTGAAAGATAAACTTTGCAGTTTCTTCAACTGTGACCTATTTATTACATGGTATCAAAATACACATCTTACTGAACCTATCCACAACTACGTATAAGTAATCATGACCCTTCCTAGACTTTGGCAATCCCCCTATGGAAATACTTTCCCAAGGATGAGAAGGAATTGGAAGTGGAGTATACAAGCCTAATTTTCCATTACTTGGCTTGCTTGTAGCACACATAGTACATCCTTTAATATATCTAGAAACTGTCTCATTCATTTGTGGCCAATAATAGAACCTTTGTAATTGTGCAACTATTTTACTTACACCAAAATGACCTGATATGAGAGAAGTATGCAGTTCTCGAATTACGTTAACTCTTTCATTTTGTGGAATGCATAACTTTCCCAAATGATATAAGAGTTTGTCCTTTATGTAATAATCTAATTATTCTACCTGCTTTCCATGACTTAAAGTTGCATATACATCCTTAAAATATGTATCTTGAGAATATTGTTCAATGTAACTTTCATGAATTACTGAATTATGCTTAAGTATTGTAGATTCATTTATAATTGGTCTTGATAACATGTTTGTAGCTTTATTATGTATGCCCTTCTTATATCTGATAACAAGATGAAATTGTTGTAGAAAACCCATCCACCTGTAATGTCTTGATTGTTGCAATTTAGTTTGTGAGTGTAAATATTGAAGTGGTTCATGATCTGTGTGTATGATTGTTTCCTTACCCATTATGTAATGTTTCCACTTTTGAACACTCTAAACTAATGCATACAATTATTTATCATATGTAGGATAGTTAACTACTATTGATATAAATGTCTCAGAATGAAAGCATATAGGTTTTATGTGCTGCATCAGCACTGTCCCCATGGCATATTCACTTGCATCTGTCTCGATCCCAAATGGATGCTAAAGATATGGTAGTGCTAGTACTGGCGTTGTACAAATCCTTTCTTTCAATGTGTCGAAGGCTTTCTATTGTTTTCCTCACCACTGAAACACTTGTTTCACACTTGTCAAAGCATGTAAAGGAGCTGCAATTAAAGAAAATTTAGCAATAAACTTTCTCCAATATTGCACTGCCCCTAAGAAACTTCCAACTTCTATAGCAGTATTGGGTTTAGGCCAGTTTACAATGACTTCGACCTTAGAGGGATCTATCTTTAATTCACCACCCCCTAAAATATAACCCAAATAATTCAAAAATGTTCTACCAAATTCACATTTTGACAATTTCACATAGAGATTTTATATTTTTTAAACATCTAAAATCTGCTTTACATGCTTTACATGTTCATACCATGTCCTACTAAAAACAAGAATATAATCTATATAGACTATTGCAAAATCATCAATAAATGGTCTAAATACATCATTCATGACTTGCATAAATGTAGAAAGAGCATTAGCTAAGCCAAAAGGCATAACCAATAATTCATAAAGTTCTTTCTTTGTCTTGAAAGCAGTTTTCCATACATCCAGTTGTACAACTTTGATCTGATGGTAGCCACTTCACAAGTCTAATTTAGAGAAGTAAATTGCATCTTTTAACTGATCTAATAAATCATCAATATGAGGAAGAGGATAATAATTATTTATTGTGATTTTATTTAGTGCTCTAAAATCAATGCCCATTCTCCATGATCCGTCTTTCTTTCACACCAACACAATAGGTGATCCACATGGTGATGCGC
The DNA here is from genome assembly GCA_000404065.3 of Pinus taeda. Taxonomy (NCBI): domain Eukaryota; kingdom Viridiplantae; phylum Streptophyta; class Pinopsida; order Pinales; family Pinaceae; genus Pinus; species Pinus taeda. The sequence continues at coordinate 30,619 of APFE030991532.1, read as the reverse complement.
TTGGTAGAATGAACCCTTTATCGAGAAACTCCTGTACCTGCTTCTTTATCTCTGCATTCTCTAGAGCTGATAACCTGTACATTCCAATGTTAGGTAGTGGACCATCTTGCTACAAATATATCTCATGTTCTATCTCTCGCTTGGGTGGTAGCCCTTTAGGCTCTTGAAACTGAATATCATAATTGGAAACAACTTTAACTAGATCTTCTTTCTGTTTAGGATCACAACCTTGAAATGCATCAGAATTATCAAGATACTTTGCTTTTACAATCATAAGTAAAAATTGTTTACTTGAATTTACAATTCTTTTCATCTGTCCTGAATTTATGAGAGCAAAGTTATCTTTGAGTTTATGAGCCCTTACAATATATTCAATTCCATCCTTGGTGAGTTGATACTTATTTTCAGCTCGATAGAAGATAGTTTTTCTATCGTACAAGTATGGAATTCCTAATACAATTCCACATATGTCCAATGGGACTATGTCTAACTCAACCTCATCTACAAACATTGACCCAATAGCAAAATGAAGTTTACATTGTTTCATGACTTGTAGTTTCGTTTTATCACACACCCAACCTAATGGATATGGCTTTTTATGAGGTTTTGTTTCTAGACCAAACTTCATTACAATTATTTCAGAAATAAAATTAACTTGTGACACACTATCAAATAAAGTATCAATTTTAGTGTGCTTGGAAATGACTCTAATATGAAATAGCTCATTTCTTTTCCTCTCATTAATTTCATTATCAAGAGAATGCGAAGAATTATTTGTAGATGCTTCAGAATATTTACCTTTTATACATGTCATTGTAACCATTGTTTCGTCACCTGAGTCTGATCCCAAGTCCTTTTGAATAGCAACAACATTCTTTCGCTCTTTACTCCTGAACTCCTTGGGCTTCAATTCTGGTTGAAAAGACTAACAGTGTGCCTCATCGTGTCCTTCTTACAATGAGTGCATGAAGGTTTATCCTTCTTCACAGTGTTTGTTTTCCTCTCCTCCCATTTCAATTTCTTCTTGCCTTTATTCTTATTCTCAATAGATTTGGATGATTTCCCAACATCTGGGGTTACATTTTTGCCTCTAGCCTCTAGATGATTTGCTTGAACTGATACATCATCTAAGCTAGTGGGATTAAACATAAGTATAGTATGCTTCAAATAACTATGAAGATCACCTATATATTTTAACAATGTCTCTAGTGAGTCCAATGATATGTCTAATGTTAAAGCTCTCTTACGAAATTCTTGAGTATAACTCTCAACACTTTGACCCTTCAATTGACATAGTGTTTTCTAACTCATCATTGCTTGCTGCATATAACCCAAAGGATAAAATTTCTTTTTAATGGCAGAAACAATTTCATTCCAAGTTGAAATGATTTTACCATGTTTTTGGAGATCTACTTGCGTCTTTCCTTCCCACCACTCATTTTGACTTGAAGAAATGGTTTTTGAATCATAATGGATTGGGTTTGTCTAAGTAGACTTTAGCGAGGATTTCTTCCCTGTGATTTTATCCTTGGGAGTTAACCTTGGGTTTTTCTATTTCGCACTGGATTGTGGAGGATCAAGCTGATTTCTACTTCTGGTAGCAAATTGTAATACTTCCTGATCTTCCTCATCCTTTGAAACTTCCTCCTCTTCTCCTTTTGATTCTGGGTTTGTTATAGCATTTGGAGGTTTCAGATCAATTGAAGGATTTCTTCTAAAGGGTTTAAAAGGTTTCTCGGAAGAGGTTTCTTCTACTTGTTTCTTTATATCAACCATTTCATTTGACATGGTCTTCAAGATTTTCTGTAACCCTTCCAGGTCAAACGGTCCTTTGGCTGCTTTTTCTTAGGATCATCTCTAAAAGACACTTTTTTAGACTTTCTTTCATCTACAACATTTTTGTTTTCTACGATTTCTACGGCTACAAGTTTTTCTACAACTATCGTCTCTTTCATGTTTTCTGCTAATTTTGGCTTGGCAGCTCTATCAACAAAGATAGCTGAATTTGATGGTAAAGTAGAAATATACCACTCATTTTGGACTTCATCGCTAGGTTTAGATGCTGTTGGTATTTTGTTTAACAATTTATTGAAGCGAGAGTTGAAATCTTTAATCGGTTCCTTTGGTCCAGCTTTTAAATTGGAGAGGTCATTGATTAAAGTTGTCGTTGACCTATCATCCCCAAATTTTGTTAAAACCTGATATTGAAACGTATCCCAGTTATTAATGGAGCCTGCTGGTAAAGAAAAGTACCAAGATCCTGCTACTCCTTGTAATGCATAAGGGAATAATCATACAATTACGTCCTCTTCTATTACTCCATTCAAATTAATGGATAACATGAAATTATTTATGTGTTCCTCAGTAGTTGGCCATTATCAGGATTGAACTTGGGCAGCCATTTCTCAGGATGAGCTGGTAATTGTGATAAGGGTGCAGGGATTCTCACAGCTCCTGGATTGGCCCATGGCCTCGGTGGTGGATTTCCTGCCATCATTAGAGTATGAGTAGGAGGAGGTGTGGCAGTGTTTGAAGGCGATTAGGTAGAGGAGGATGTTTCTCTTGTACCTACATGAACCACGATCTGGAGTTGAGGGATGGATGAATGAACTTGTGATGATATGGATGGGATGGTAAACGAAGAGGATGATAGAACCTCACTGTGAGATTTTGCTGGTGTTTTCCTAGCTTTCTTACGACTCATTAAAGGAAACTCAACTGGTGGGATTCCTAGATTTTCACTTTGTGCTCTATTCAGTCGTTGAGATGGGGTCAAATGAGAAGTGACACTACCTTGGGATAACTCAGATTCTTCTTGAGATATATAAATTCCCTATAACTTATGAATTAAAGTTTGCAACTCAGGGGGATCTGAAGAAGAATGATCTGGCTTGTTTGGGATTTCAGTAATGTGCTCTATATTTTTCTTCCTAACTTCTAGTTCAGAGATGGATGATTTGGAATCCGAATGAGAATTTGAGGGTGATGGTAAGGGAGTTTTACTCTTAGAATGGCGTGAAGATGTAGATTTACTTTCCATTCACAATCAGGCCCTCCTTCTAGCGCCAAATATGTTGAAGGCTCGAAAAATAGGGTCTCCAACAAGGGGGATAACCATCTGCCATGGACCTTAATGCAGCTCCTTTTCCGTTTGGAATAGTGGCTCTGATTGGGGATGATAGGACCAGTTTCCCAATCTATTTAGGATGTGTGTGCTGATGGGATGATGTTTTTCTTTTTGGGAGTTTATGGGGTGAATACTTGTTCTAAATATAATCTATCTTCTAGCTATTATATGCAATCTATCGTAATCAAAGAAAACATCTAACTTTAAGCTATCCTGGGAGTAACGTTTACTTATGCGATCTAAAATAATTTCTAAAAAAAAATTATAATGAAGATCATTCAATCATCATGAGAAAAGAATCCATTTAAAAATGATTGTTTCATATAAAAAGTTAGCCGAAACAATTATGGGAAATATATCGCATAAGAGTTATTCACATATTCAGCATAAAAAAGTAAGTCATCACCATACAGAAGTGCAATAATGATAACTAAACATTTCAAAATTTCATATATAAATAACTGAAAATGATTTATTACTTAACACATAAGTAAAAAGTATTAAGAGATAAAAATACCATTTGTAATAAGTTCTACTCATGAGCTGTAGCAATATAGATCTATCTTCAAATCACTTAACATCCACTAAGAGTACAAAAGTGCATTTCAGTAGCAGATATTAAACTCATATAAAAATAAATCTTGTTCCATTGATTTTATCAAAACCTCCTCAGTGGGGGGCAAAATGCACGTTCTGAAGAATTGTTTTTGATAAAACTTTGGACCCCTCTCTAAATGCATGAGAGGGGTTTAAATACTACTCTATGAAATCTAAAAATAAATATTACAAAAATAAACGAGGAGGTTTAAACGACCTGCCTCATCTTAAGAAAAAATAAACTAAAATGAAGATAAATTGTATCTATGATAAATCATGCATTTGATCCTTTAGATCACAAATATCCTGCAACAGTTTCAAGAGTGTCAGTTGGCTGACTTTAGCTTTTAACTGTCCTACAAATACGACGTTGAAAGAGCTATCACTATTTTCTTGGCAGAGGTTATGAGGCACTTCAAGGTCATCCATTGGCTATGTGGTTTTACTAGGTACTTCCAGTATCTTTCCTAGTTTAACTTGTTTACCTGTTTAATCGCCTCTGCCCTTTCCTCTGTTGTTTGTTTCCACTCTGTTTGAAGCTGTTGTGCCTTTGGAATGAAGCCTGGGGTGGTCTCTACTACCAAATTGGCCTTGTGCAAATTTTCATTTATGCACTCAATGACACTGTTCGTAGCTGCCGCTGCATCTTCCATCACCTATTTCGCTTCCTTTAGCCGAGAATCCCATTTCGCGAATAAAATCTCTTTGTGCGATTCGTCAATTCTAGGCATGTCTGCTCTTTTCCCTTCTTCGAATCTCTACCAGCTCAAGAAGTTTGAGACCTTCTTAAAAATTGAATCATAATCAAGTTGTAATTCTACGACTTGATTTGTAATATTATTGCTCATTTCGCAATGGGAATTCCATTGCGAGATCTTCTGGCATGGTAGTTCTTTCTGTTGTAGGAGCTGGGAATTGAAAGAAAGTGCTTTTATGATGAACTCCCCAATTTTTGGATCATCCTTATGCAGTTCTATCATACCCTGTAACTGTTATTCTTTACTCACCAAACTGCTTTGATGTGCCAATTTCATTTGTTGGAAGTCTTGCTGGAGTTTTTCCAACTGTGTTTCTGCTTCTTGATTGATGCTGACTGGTTGTAACTCTTGTTCCAAAAACAAAGTCATATCCTCTTTTTCTTTAAGTAGCAATTGAACCTCTATTTCCTTATCAATAGTTGTCGAAGAGTATGCACATGTGATCTGTGAGGGCCTAGTTAGATTTTCCAATGGGTTTGTAGTGGGGTCTTTCCAAAGAAAATCCAGAGGTTCATCCTCAGGAGCAAGCACATCATCCAGCTTTCTTTTCTTTCTTTTCCTTCTGATGACAACCTTATGTTGAGGACTATAAAATACGTCTAGAGGGGGAATTTCCTCTATCCTTAGTACAATTTCAGACGAGGGAGCAACAAGAATGTGCTCTGTTTCTTGAGTATTGACAACCCTTTCTATTACCATTTCTGTGGTTGTCTCTTTTGGATTTGTTGATGGCTCTGCACTCTATTCTTCTGTGTTCAATATCTTATTAAAATTTTCCCATTCCCCTTCTAGATCAATTACAAGTGACTTTGTCGACTTTGTAAGAGGAGTGGGAAATTTATCTTGTTTTTGGGACAAAGCCTGTTGATCAAGCTTTTCTGTAGATTGAATTGTGTCTTTTATTGACTCCTCACTTTTGTTGTGTTCACTCTTGGATTGATCACCAGACTTTTCAGCTGATTCTTTTTCAAAACTTGTTTTGGACTTATCTTTTGAACCTTCACTTATGCTAACACTGGGAGTAGGCTCCCTTATTGGTTTGATGAGCAATTGGTCCAATGGGACCTTTGATAACCACTTCTTTCTGTAATTGTCAAACTTTTGGAGATTTTCTTGGTAAAAAACAATTCATGCTATATGTTGAACCTCTCTGAAGGTTTTTTTTTGTAGAAAACAATTGTCAAAGGGATCTTCTTCATGGGAAAATACTTTTATTTTAACCATTGTAGTAAAATTACTTACAACACCAAAGGGATCATATTGCAAGGAACTTTGGTAGTTGTAAACATAATATATTATCAACTTCTTTGAAAGCATGACCTAAGTCATGCAATCCAAATGCTCTGCATATTATAGGAAATTGGAGCCAAATGGCTTTCTTGGAATCTTTCAGTACCTTTCTCATTCCCACCATGCTGCAGGTCTAATAGGCTATCTCCCTAGCCATCAGTTTGTCGGGGACGTAAAAAGGTAGCACATGGGGTGAAGCAATGTTGTCAAACACTCTAATATACGTGAACAATTCTCCCCCAAACTACCTTGCCGTGAAGAGAATATCCACTTCAGCCTCTAGGAAAACTTTGGGGCATCTCGATTGTAGAGAATTTTATAAATTGGGAGCATAACTCCATGACAAATTTTGAAGAAATGTGGGCTGAAGTTGGATTCCCACAATACTTTGTGATAAACCTGAATGGGAAGTGGATTTTGTACTGTCCACCTCCATCCCATAATAGGAAATTCGGAAATAAAACAAATAACATCCATAACATAGGAGCTAAAACAAAATGGAGGGTAAACCCTTGAAGCAAAGCTTCTTTTAGTTCTATATCCTAAAATTGCAATGGCTAAATTGTCCAATGAGATTTGAGCCCAATCCATTATTGTGGCATTAGTAGCCGCATCCACTAGAGGTAACCATTATGATGAAAACTTGCTGATGTCTGGTTTCTCAAAAAGTCTACATAACATTGCAGGGGCAAAACAATATTGAGAACAGAGAGAACCAGTGGTATATATACCTTTTTTATCCTTCTTCAATATTTCCTCACTGTTTGAACAGTGCTTTGTGCATTCCGTCAAGTCTTCATTCTCCTTGACGAACTCTTCTACAAATTGCTTGTTGTAGCTGGCCCGGGGTTCTGGTGAGTGGTACATACACCTCAAATTGTTTGGAGTAAATGACCCCATGACCTCGTGGCTTTTCATTTTGAACTCTCTGTCAGATATGTCTACGTGATCTATAATCCATTTCACCATGTCAGTGTAGGGGAGTATCTTCGGCCTTACAGCAATGCGGTGTAGAAACAAGCATGTAAGTTCAATTAGGGATGCTTCAGAAGAGCCGTGTCCATCTACTGTAATTGTAACTTCCATAATTCTCAGGTGTTCGTCCTCTAACAACTGATACATAGCTTCCTAGGTAGATATCCCTATGTCCCTACTATAAGTAGTGTCTTTGAATAATGGGGTCATTCTGTCTTCTCAAATGCAGAAGCCTTGCCTTTCTTCCCCATTTCTCTGTGTATTACGCTCTGTGTGCTCTTCCCAAAAATTGCAAGCAGAGAGCAAAAATATGATAAAGATGATAGTGAATACATGAATAATCAATAGAGGGACAAAAATAAGCTGACAAAAGGTCTTTAATTCTAATCATATCAAAAGATATCAACTTGCATCAAATGGTTCTTTACTCTAATCCAAATCATTTTTAATAAATGACCACTAATGGACCATTATGCTAAACTTTAATATTCATAACTTTGCATCGAATGCCGGAAAGTACTATCCTAGAACTCTGAGCCCTTCGAACTGCGATAAAAGCAAATTTGTGATTTGCTTTGCAATATCGCAGATTGCTACATCGCAAAACCCATTCTCGTTAAGAACCATCATTGCATGAGCTGTTGCAATATGCGATTTGCGAGACGCTATTGCATTTCGTGATATTTTCTTATGTTACATAAAGTAGTGACGCGATATTTAGAATTTGTGATGCAATGAGGTTGTAGGCTTTGTGATTTTTCATTCTCACGAATCGCATTTTTAAGGAGTAACTTTTATAAGGGATGCCTGTTGTAACCTTTTACGATGTGAAAACAATCTTTTCTAAAGTTGGTTTTTCAAGGTTTTCCTTAATGTTTGTGACCTTCTGTTATAAATTTTTTCTTAGACCTTATGGTCATGTAGCACTTTTGATAAGGAAACTCGTAGTTGGTGAAGTTTTACGCGCTTGAAGTATAAAAGGTAGATTTCCATGTTTTAGCAAGTTCCACTTTGACATCTTGTTTTATTCTAAAAACAAAAAGGCAACATTAAATGCTAAGATTTGATTTTTTGGAAGGGTCCCCATTTATTAATGTTATTACTAACACTAATAAAAGGGGGGTTGTTGATAGTCACAACAGACTGTAAGGTCACAATGTTAACCACTAAAGACGTGCTAGCCTCCTCAATCTAGGTGAGAAAGGTGATCTTATTTTCTATCAACCAAGCTTATTCTTGGAGGTAATTTATTAAATGCAATACTAGCTTATAATGATATGCAAGGTGAATGGGTGATTCTAGGTGAGATTACTTAAATGTTTCCTTAAGTACTTAGTTATGATTTACTTCAAGCTAAGATATCAAGTACTTAACAAAGCTTAGAAAGGATAATCTAAACCACAAGACAAGTGTTAAATACAATAGTGCCAACAAGAGATAAAAAATGCCCATGATAAAATTTCTCAATAATCACAAGATGTGCATTCTAAAATAAGATTGGAAATATGCCAAAGATTCTCAATAATCACAAACCTATGATGCTAAAAGAGAGCAAGATCACTTATCTACCTAGAATAATTATCCAATGATTCCTTTTATAAGATTAGCAATGTTCTTAGATGATTAGAAGCCCAACAAAATAATGTCAATTAGATTCCTCAATGCCAATGATTTAAAACGAGATATTTAACAAATTCTCTTATTATCAATGTAAAGTTATCATTCACAAATTATTGATAACAATAATGAAAAAAATATTTGCCAAATCTCTTATGCAAGTTATAATAATTGAAACAATTAGATCTCAAAGACCAATGATGTAACCATTCATGAAACAAGGTACAACTTTAGGTTTAAAGTGGTTTTAGAGAGTGAGTCTATTAGATGTGAACTTAAGAAAACTTTAATTGACTCATAATAACAAATGTGTTAGTACACTTGAAACAATTAGAAACCAATCAAAATTTTACTTAAAGATTTAATGTTACGAATGCTAGCTATGCTCAATATAGATTAAGGAATTCTAATGAATCACAATTAGAGCCTTATGACAACACTGAGTATATCAATATCAAATGCCAAAATTTTTTACACCTTCTTGAGTTAGATTAGAATGTCTTAAGTGAAGATGAAAACTAGCAAATTGGTGTCTATATCACTGTTTATATCATACTTTAATGATCTTATGACAATCAATAGTAGACCATTGAAAAAAATAGAAATTGTGCATTACCTAATTCACAAAATGATTAGTAAATTGATGCAATGAATTCCTTAATATATTTAGGCAACTTGTATGTGTGTTTAGAACATTCAATTTTTTTTTTACTAATGTCATGAATTAAGTCTCTTGCTGAAGCAAAACAGTGAGGGGACTTAGGGTTTAATCAAACCCTTAGGCTCTAGGCCTAGAAAAAACTTGCCTAATTGCCCAAAATTTCTTCTAGTGTTGGAACGCCCACAACACCAAATATGATGCCCAACACCTCTGTAAAAGACACCAATACTTAGTCCAAAATTGATAAATCACCCACAAACGAAAAGAGGGCAAACGTGGGCAAGGGAAGAGGGCTAGAAGGCTAACTATGAGCCTAGGAAAGGCTGCAGCTAAGGGAAATGAGGCCCCTTAGGCCTGCCAAGAGGAGAAAGACCCCATAAGGGTTTGCTGTGAAGGGAGAAAGCCCTTGATTGGGCCTACGATAGAGGGAAAAAGACCTATTTAGAATTTATTCTTCTTGTATGAGCCCTCAAAGGGCCATGGCAAGGGAGAATAGGGTTGCCAAGAGGCAACGAAGGGAATAGGGTGGCAGTGAAGGAGGACAAAGGGATACAAAGGCTGAGTGGAGGGGAGAATGAGAGTCTAAGAGGAGGAAAGAAGGAGGTCGAGGGAGGGAAAGGGTGTCGAGGGGAACGGAAGGCCTACAACTAGCCTAAGAGAGGAGGTCGAAGGGTTGCGGAGAGGATATAGGGCAGGTTGAGGGAGTAATGAATCGTTTAGGCTTGTGAGCAAGTCCACATGGCCCATAATTACCCATTACAGAGGAAGAAGGTGTCGGCTAGCCCAAAGAGCCCAAATCAGGCCCACGACCAAGGGAGGAAGAAAGAAGAGGGCAGCGAAAGGGCTAGGTATGCTAGATTTGCAATTTTATCCAATTTCCTTTTGATGTTGGCCCTGCAAAAATATCTAGAGATTGGATGTTACCCTCAAGGGCCTAGATCTAGCTTCAACCCAACAAATCCTCTTGAATTTCACCTGCACAAATGAAATTACAAGTACCCAAAAACCCAATATATAGAAAATTTGAAAAATAAACCCCAAACCCCAATTAGTTGCAAACAAGGGTCAGAAGAAATTATTTTACAAATATATAAATAGACAATGGTTGAAAGATTTGTTGAAGAATATTTTTTATGATAATAACACCAGCTTGATGGATTTCGAAATATAAATGTTAATAGCAACCTTAGCGAAGTAAGAAAACCATATAAATTTCCTGAAGCCCAAAGAAGGTTGACATGTGCCCACAGTTTGTGAACTTGGAGCCCAAGGGCCAGGGAACCTACAAATTCTATATATTTCTTAAGGGAAAATTGTTAGATCATACAATGAATCAGATCACCTAAGATAAACTCAAAAATTACCAATAAAATGTTCTTGTCATATACAAATGAAATAATAATTCATGTTCTATTGAAGCATGATATAGGAAAGCACATAACACAGATCAATGAGCCAAAGACACCATGAAATGAATCCCAAAGTATTTTATTATGAATTTCAAACGTTCCCAACAGAATAATGACTTCACACCAAAGTTACAAAATTATATCAGATCAAAGTTACTATTATTGTGATTTGAGAAGCAAATGACTTCTAATTTATAGATAAATCCTCCAAGTGGAAAATAACGGCTAGTCGGATTGATCCCTGTCAAAATAATCTCAATAGTTGATAAATATTTGATCAAATTTTAATCTTTTCCATCGAAAATACTTATTTTTGAGGAATTTTGAATTTCTTGTTAAAACATTTTTTATTAATTCAAAAAAAATATTTTGGATTAATTCCCTCAAATTTTTGACTTTGACTTAACCATCAAGGTCCAAGGGATTAATTGTTCTTAAAAAATCCATTTTTGCCTTGCTGGGGGATCTCCAAAAATTGACTTCTTCTTCATGACCCATAAACTTTTTGGTCATTTTCCACTTGAAGAAATTAATTTATCAAATTTAATTTTTGACTCTAAATTAATTAATTCTTTGGATTAGGATTTTATTTAATTTTTACTAGAAAAATCAATTAATTGACACACGATGGGATTAATTAATTTTCCACCCTCAAATATTTTACCCATGGTGTCTAAGTATGAAGGACCATGCACTAAATATTTTTTACATCAGATATTACAATTGCAACCCTCAAAGGGGGAATACCCACTCGTTATAGACCCTCAAATAATTACCCAATTTTGCGACACAATATGATTTAGTAGACCAAGTCATTTGTAATAAAGTAATTTATCTAAATAACTTGAATTATTCCCAAATCACTTTTACAAAAGACTCAACTAAACACTAGGACTCACCTAAGACCTTGTCAACAAATTTCACCCTAGCTTTGTGGTTTAAGTTGAGGGAAAAACTCTTTCGATTACCCGTGTTCAGAAACATAGGTAATCGGTGAGGTTAAAAAACCTCCTAGGATGAAATTTGTTGCCAAACATAGGCTTACCAAGGTTGTTACATAATTAAACAATCATACTAGCATCATTTACATTACAACTTGCATAAATTTGGTTTACAATGATTTAAAAATGGTTGGCTAATTATCTTGAACTTTGAAAGAAAATTTGTACCACTACTTCCTTGGACTTGTGACAAAATAGGTGCAACACCCCCTAACCCCATAAACCAGTGTTGAGCTGAGTCTTTAAGGGTAGCGGGGAAAAGCTTCAATTTTTGGACATCCAATGAATAGTCATAACTCTTAGATAATATGTCAAATTCAAAGAGAAAAGCATAGGGGTCTTCATGTACGTTACCATGAAAATGAGGAATAATTGATCGTGGGATATTCTTCATTTGCACCATTGAATCAAGGTCCACAATTGGAAATCCAAGGGTGGATTGTTCTTCCTGTGGCTGGTTTTTACCAACTCCTTCACCATTGAGATCCTCACAGTTTTCCTTGTGAAATGTGAAGGTTGAATGTGTTTTAAGTCTAACCTTTTAGTTACAAAATTCACCTTCTTCCCTACCACTGGTTATGATACCCTTGAACTATTGTCACCAAAGTCTAGGTGTAAAGTACCAACCTCATTGGTCTGCGTATGCCTAGAATTTTTACCTACAACAGAAGGCCCACCATGAGAAGAAAAGCTTCCAAATTATCAATATTTCCTCTACCCTTCTTGGATTTTGGACCTCTACCCCTTCTAGTCATTCATGCTTTTTTAAAAGAAAAATCAAATCACAAAAGTTCAAAACTGTAAAAACACTTGTTAGCAAAAGAAATCAAGCCCGATTTCAATTTTGCAACTATCTAAAAAAAAATGTACCTATAATAATCCAAAAGAAATTACCCTTCCTTAAGAACTTAGCAACAAGAGCACACACCTACTAGCAAAAACAATGTAGAACTCACCTCTATTGATGAAAATAATTTCAACAAGAATTTACTAGAACCTCCCCAAGCGCCTCTTTGACAAAAATGCCAAAATGTTAGGTGTTAAGATTGTTTCGTGCAAGCCTCAACACTTACTTGGCAAACCGAGGGTCATACACTTCAAGGCACAACACAATTAATGCCAAGAGACTCTGACCAAACTTGAAAGAAAACCAATTCTATCTCCAAAACAATTCACCAATATTCTAAGACCCAAAGAAAACAAATAAGAATTATATTTTGTGATTCATACACCACTTTCAATGGCAACCTTATTGAAAACACCTCAGTCAATCTGAATACCACTTACTTCACTCACACGTTCCTCAAACAACTAGATTACAAAATGAACAAGAAGAATCGAAAAGAACACAAGCCTTAACTTAATAAATCAAATGAGTGGCTGAAAAGATTCATACATGCTTATAAAATCATTCTTGCATTACCTAAAGTTTCACTCTTTCTTCATCTGATTCCTATAGTCTGAATTTTCACATAGTTCTTACCAATCTTTTCACACTTCTCCTTCACGCACTGTGTATTCATAAATATAACAACCTTGATGTGTTTTAGGAAGCACATATGGCAGATAACCTCACTCTGTTTCACCTTTACAAACCAAAAGGATAACCCAAATCAAAGAGTCATAACTTATGCTTAACACAAAGATCTATGAAAGAAACCAATTTGATCGAAATGGAAACCAAGTTCTTGAAAACAAATAATCATGAATTAAATATTGTTTCTTCAACCAAGACCTTTCACACCAACTCATACCATGACACAAAATTTCACTCATGCATCAATTAAACAAGTCTCAATATAAAGTTTGCCATGTTCCTCTAATCATACCAAATAAAAGGTGGAATCACACTCTTTAATATTTAGTGATGGGGACATTCAAACATTCACCTGTATCACGATTCCATTTTGTTTCAAAACACCGCAACACAATATCAGCAAACAAGTCTTCAAGCAAAGAAGATACCCGAGGGCTATTCCTGCACTAACACGCAATGAAGTTGGACATATCTCGCATCATCACAAAACCCTGAGATTTGATGGCTTCAATGTTGTTTTATTTGTAGCACAAGATTAGATCGAGTTACCCTTTGTTAAATATTCAAGACAAAACAAAAAAGTTTTAAGAGAGTAACGCTACCCAAACACTCATATCCAATCGTTCAAGCTTTTAGTCAAAACCCCAAAGAAACCAATTTACTTCAATTTATCAAAGCATTCAAAACATGTGAGAGTTGCTTCAAAGTTCACTTCTCATTGCGCAAAATACATATGAGTATATAAATAAAACATAGGTTCAGGTATCAAAGTTCTTTAGATCCAAAATAAAACCCTTGTTTGTATAGATCTTCAGGCCTCAACATTCTTAAAAGAGGGAGGATATAACCAGATCTTTAAAGTATAAATCAAGAGTTAGAAAATAAAAAATCTATGTGCAATGGAATTCAAATGTCCGCATTGCTGGAAAATTAGCTAGAAAACATAGTATTTTTACCAAATTTGGGTTAACTATACTTCAAACCACACACTCTTAATAAATTGAGGAATTTTTTTTATTTTTTTTTTAAGTGACACACAGATACCATAACAATCTTCCAAAAGACACTGCACAAGATCTATATGCTTTCACACCACGATATCATATCAAAATAAAAGGCAAACCACATAGTGCTAACTATCGAAGGGTCAATTAGCAAGATTGGTCAGGCCCTGACCAACCAACTCGTGCCCTTGTGGAAGAGAAGCTAAACTACAGAGTTACACAAATAATTAACAAGATCGAATCAAAATAGAAAAGGAACTTGACATTGATGTTCTTTGCATTAATAAAACCTTAGTCTCAATACATTATGAGTTCAGTAAGTTGGCTCCAAATGGATTTGGGCGATACAAAGTGATTGAATTTAACAATATCGCTAACCTATTACATCCCATAGCCTAAAATATATATATACATTTTCAATTATTATCATGGTTGTAGTCAAGCCTTTACAAGAGATAAAAAAATAGAAAACTAGTCTAACAATCCTCCTAACAATAGATCTTAGAACAACTACTACTGATCACTGAGATTCATTTCCAAATCGAGTTGGGTTCGTTTGGAAAATAGGTTGTAATTTGAGATTTTGTTGCTGAAGGCCAAGAGAGATGAGCACGCTTTGTCTCTCTTAGAATCCATGAAAATATCTTGACAACTCACTTCACTGCCAACTAACTCTTTGTTCAACAGTCCATGCTCCAAATCCTAGTGTAGTAATCCCGTGACCAGAATACATGTCTCCTATTTTACTACATGCACTTCATAATAGATTAAAGGCTTATAAAAGATGAAAAGACCACAAGATAACATCAAATGCAACATTTAATCATAAAATATTAATCTACCAACCTTTTTTTAAAGATACACAATTCCATATCCATATCCTTATGAATACAACAATAAAAACCCAAATTAGGTACATGAAGGTCTTTTTGTTGGCTTGTAAAACAGGGGATGAAATAGGGTTAGGTGGAAAAAATTAGGACAATCTTAGAGCGTGACAGGATTCCGAGATTCATATCATTATTTGACATTGCTAATGGAGAGGTGCTTGCATCCACTTTGTTTGATGGATTCAAGACCAAACTCGACTCTTCATGAGAAACCTATGACCACTAGAGTTAGAGATTTCTATACCCGAATATTTTTTGTGGCTTTGAGACCCCGAGAATTATAGTTGCACTTTTCAATCAAACAACCAACCCACTTGCACACATAATATTGGAAAGGAATTTGACAATAGTCTATTATTTTATTGGAAAGGAATTTGACAATAGTCTATTATTTTCCTCCACTCTTGACCCTGACACATAAGATTGAGCTCCTCCACTGACCCTTCCCAGAGGTCAACCTCTATATTTATCCATGTGCAATGTCAATCAATCTTCGTAACAAAAAGGCTCCACCTATTCTTGATGGCTTCTAGCACGTTCGTTGACCAAAACATCATGGGAAATCGGGGCAAGATAACCCAAACTCTATGTGTCAATAATGGTTCACGAAGCAAATCAAATTCTAGGCGTCACCTTTGCATAATGGGGCCAAAATTCTCCCATATCTAGTCCCAATTAAGGGTATTCACTTACTCTTCCTCCGAACGTAATACCACGTAGAACCCTCCCCGACTGAGAATATAGAAAACTGGTGGATAACCTAAAACAAGAACCCAATAATACTCCACCCATCTCCTGAAAGATGCCAAACTGAATACTTTTGCTACAAACCTCTCGATCAAACCATGCTATAAGAGAGTCAAGACCTCAACTACCCCAGCATTGTTCCCTACCACCATAGACGAAGCTCTAAGTGACTTTAGAACCTTCCACCACCCTCTCCTTTTCCCTAATATCAAAACTAGTAAATGTGATATGTTGTGCTCCGAGATCGACACGAATCACAAAGGATCAAATGTCTTAGAACGTCCATGAACTAGGTCTTCAATGGTACATAAAAAATCCATTGGCGCACAAACTGTCCACCTCATATTATGCTTCATCCGATTCCATTTTGAAGAGCCCTCCCCTCCGCACCCCCCCCCAAAAGATCATCTATTACAAATTTGCGAGACTTGTTGCTCCACTCCCTTACACCAGTTCCATTTTGATGAGCGCCCCCCCCAAAACGATCATCTATTAGAAATTTGCGAGACTTGTTGCTCCACTCCCTTACACCAGTTCCATTTTGATGAGCGCCCCCACCCCCCACCAACCAAACAATCAAACAACCAACCTACTTTCACGCATAATATTGGAAAGGAATTGGACAATAGTCTATGATTTTCCTCCACTCTCGTCCTTGACACATAAGATTGAGATCCTCCACTGACCCTTCCCATAGGTTAACCTCTATATTTATCCATGTGCAATGTTAATCAATCTTCGTAAGACAATCTTCCTTAAGACCAACAAAAAGACTCAACCTATTCTTGATGGCTTCTAGCACGTTCACTGACTAAAACATCATGGGAAATCGAGGCAAGATAACCCCAATTCTATGCGTCGACAATGGTTCACAAAGCAAATCAAATTCTAGGTGCCACCTTTGCATAATAGGGCCAAACTTCTCCCATATCTAGTCTCAATTAAGGATATTCAATAACTCTTCCTTCGAACATAATACCACGTAGAACCCTCCCAGAGTGAGAATATAGAAAACTGGTGAATAACCTAAAACAAGAACCCAATAATTCTCCATCCATCTCCTGAAAGATGCCAAACTGAATACTTTTGCTACAAACCTCCCAATCAAACCATGTTATAAGAGAGTCAGGTCCTCAACAACCCCAACATTGTTCCCTACTACCATAGTTGAAGCTCTACGTGACTTTAGAACCTTCCTCCACTCTCTCCTTTTCCCTCATATAAAAACCAATAAATGTGATATGTTGTGCTCCAGGATTGACACGAATCACAAAGGATCAAACGTCTTAGAACGTCCACGAACTAGGTCTTCTATCGTACATAAAAATCCATTGGCGCACAAATTGTACACACAAACTGTCTTCATCCAGTTCCATTTTGAAGCGCCGCCCCCTCCCAAACCCCCGCCCCCCACTTGCCCTAAGCAATCATCTATTAGAAATTTGCGAAACTCATTGCCCCACTCCCTTCCACATAATGCTTTAGTCATGTTGCCTTTACACACAATGCCTAAGTAAAATAGTTTAATTAAAATAATTCTAAATAAAAGAAATCAAGTTTTTTTGTATAATTTATATAATTAAGATACCAAGTCCCAACTCAAACATTACATTACACGAACCTAGGTCCATCTTCAACCTGATCTACCAAAGAGGGCTCAAATCTTGTGAGATGTAAACCTTTTTTAGAGTGAAAAACCCTTTAAATGGGCTATATTCCACATGAATACCATAAGTTCTTTAGACCATGCGGTTTTTTTTTTTTTTTGTATATATATAAATATATAATATATAGAGAGAGAGAGAGAGAGAGGAGAGAGAGAAGAGAGAGAGAGATTATTTTTATTCTTTAATCTGAAAAAGTAAAAGGTTTACAATTACATTATATAATTTTTTTTTTTTTTTTTTTTTTTTTTTTTTTTTTTTTTTTTTTATGTAATTTGACTTAGACAAAATGTTATACAAGACATTAGTTGACAATGTCTCTACCATATTGGATTGGAGAGCACTCTTGGCTCAATAAACGATTTTAATTTTAAACTAACAAAATTAAATTATTTATAATCATTTCACAACGACTTGTTAAATTTATTATTATTATTGTTGTTGTTGTTTTTTTAAACAAAATGGTAAAACCCAATATAACATATTTATGAATGGTATCCACCAAGATTGATTGACACATAATGTTATAAAAAAAGAAAACCACGCCATCTCTCTTTACTTAGTGAGGAGACAAATTTTTACTCCTACCAAAATAAGTGTAACTTTTGGCCATAGTCTAACGAGACTATTTTTTTTCCCGATAAGATTTTGATAAAATCGAGAAGGGATTTTTGTAAATCCAGGTGTTACAGCAGTCAAACTTCAAGATTTTAGGTTCCCTACCAAAATAAGTGTAACTTTTGGCCGTAGTCTAACGAGACTATTTTTTCCGGTAAGATTTTGATAAAATCGAGAAGGGATTTTTGTAAATCCAGGTTACAGCTGTCAAACTTCAAGATTTTGGGTTCCCTAGAGGTTTCTGATGGTGTTGAATCCATTTCCATTATTCCTCAACTTTTATAGACACTTCTTAAATTTTAGGTCATTATAAAGTAAATTCATACCCAAATAAAAACAATTTTCTCATATACTCGATCATTTTTTACACACTTTTCAAAAATAATTATTTTGATTTTAAACTAATAAAATTAAAATATTTTTATTTTTATACATCTTGAAATTACATTTATCACTTACACCATTTCCAAAAGAGCAACCTAATTTATATAAATTATATAATTATCAATTAATTTATTTTTTAATTTAGAACTAAAATCAAAATATTTATATTTTCAAACGACTTGTTAGATTCTATTCAACAAGTTCACCTTCACCTCATCCGAGCCTCAACCTAGTAAGCATTCAAATCTCCACACAAACTTGTCAAACCTTAAAAACCTTAAGCTCTCATACCACTTGATCCGATATTAAAAAAGGTATTACAAACTATGTGTGATGTTTCCTATGTCACTTAGTGCAATGGATCAATAGGATTGCAAATAACATAAACACTTAAACAATTATAAAACACAATCAAACAAATCAACACAACCAAAATTGATAAAGGAGTTCACTAGACTTCCTGGCTACGTCTCCTGGTCCTTTAGCTTCTAGTACTGGCCTCTTTATTATGTTCTTCAAATAGTTGTTACAGGTGCGAGCTCAAAAATAGAGTCTCAAACATGAAAGTGGATCTCACCGTTGTGTTCATCTCAAATCTTCGAGTCGAAACGAGTATATACTCTATCGTACTTGGTCACTTTGACCTCTAGACCCCTTGGAATAGTTCACAACACACTCTTTGTCAACTTTTCTGTGTTCTGGTATTTAGATACCACGTATAGTTACAAACTGCGATAAACGTGGAATAATATGTTTATAATAGAAACAGAATATAAACCAAAGGATTGGCAGGCGCGAGGTGGACCCTGACCATCTAGCCTTTTCCTAGTGTTGATCTTGAAAACAAATAATCTAATGGCTATCGCGTCCCACTCATCAACTTGTTACAAAATTATATATTACGGCGGAATGGAACACATAAAATATTGCAGAAATATAAACACAGAAAACATATAAAATAAGAGAGACACAGATATATGTGGTTCACCTAGTTTGGGCTATGTCCACCTCGAACAGCCAGTCCTTCCTCTCTATTATCCAACAAAATGAAGAGATACAACCTACAATAGAGAATACACATCTATTACATAGCCTCAAATATAATGCCCTCATACAAAGAGAGGGGTTGCCTTCTAGGGCGAAAAACCCTAAACTAAACATAAGTTCTACAGTCTGATCATCTGCCTAATGAACGACCCAGATTGACTAGAAATTACTATACTTTTAAAAGGCATTTTTACATTTTTTTTTAGCTTTGAGGGCGCTACCCCCGAAACCCCCGCCGGGGGACCGCTGGCCCCCCCTAACCCCCGCGTGGAGGGGTGTACAAACTTCTTGGGGTATACATCCGACTGAAACAAAGACCTCTGAACAATCATGCTCCACACCCAACACAACTAATCTGAACAACCTACACCATTGATTTGTCCTTTGGAATTCAACAGTTGTCGCGCGATCTTGCGCTTCAAAGAGCACGTCTGCTAATTCTCTGAAGGTATGCGAGAAAGTGGTTTCAGGATGCTACGTGTCGACCGCTGAGTGGAATTACGTGCTCTTGGTAGAAAACTATTTCCTGCCTTGAAGGCACACAATAAACCACTTACCGCTTCCTTACCGAAACTCAAAGGAGTTTAACTTCTTTTGCATAACTTTGTCGCATCTATTTTCCAGGATAACTTGTCTGCATGTTTCGACGCGATATGTGTCGATCTCCTTTGATCGGACAATCTCCGCTCTTGTTCGTTGATGCCCATCGCCTGTGGTATGAACCAATCGTAGACTGCCACATCACCTTCTACGCTGACATCATCAGGAACCTGTGACTCTTTCCAGGGTTGCCACATGTCCTGCAGACGTAGGCATTGACGTTTTGGCCAAAATCTTTAATTGGCTCTAATTTCTTCATCCGAACTCGGATTTACACATTGTTTGCATCGTTGGCTTCTTATTAACGAGCACTTCAACATGATTCCACTTTCACTTGTATTTGAAGACTTTTGATCTAGAGGCTATGTTCAATTCATTTTAGATCACGCGCAAACTGTCCACCTCATAGTATGCTTCATTCAGTTCCATTTTGAAGAGCCTGCCACCCCCACCCCCCAAACAATCATCTATTAGAAATTTGTGAGACTCGTTGCTCCACTCCCTTACACCAGTTCCATTTTGATGAGCCACCTACCCCCTCTCCTGACCCCTAACCAAATAATCAAACAACCAACCCACTTGCACGCATAATATTGGAAAGGAATTGGACAATAGTCTATGATTTTCCTCCACTCTCGTCCTTGACACATAAGATTGAGATCCTCCACTGACCCTTCCCAGAGGTAAACCTCTATATTTATCCACTTGCAATGTCAATCAATATTCATAAGACAATCTTCCTCAAGACCAACAAAAAGACTCAACCTATTCTTGATGGCTTCTAGCATGTTCGTTGACCAAAACATCATGGGAAATCAGGGCAAGATAACCCAAACTCAATGCATCGAGAATGGTTCACGAAGCAAATCAAATTCTAGGTGCCACCTTTGCATAATAGGGCCAAACTCCTCCCATATCTAGTCCCAATTAAGGATATTCAATAACTCTTCCTCCAAATGTAATACCACATAGAACCCTCCCAGAGTGAGAATATAGAAAACTAGTGAATAACCTAAAACAAGAACCCAATAATTCTCCATCCATCTCCTGAAAGATGCCAAACTGAATACTTTTGCTACAAACCTCCCAATCAAACCATGCTATAAGAGAGTTAGGACCTCAACTACCCCAACATTGTTCCCTACCACCATAGCTGAAGCTTTATGTGACTTTAGAACCTTCCTCCACCCTCTCCTTTTCCTTCATATAAAAACTAGTAAATGTGATATGTTGTGCTCCGGGATCAACATGAATCACAAAGGATCAAACGTCTTAGAATGTCCACGAACTAGGTCTTCTATGGTACATAAAAATCCATTGGTGCACAAACTGTCCACACAAACTGTCTTCATCCAGTTCCATTTTGAAGAGCCCCCCCCCTCTCCCCCGCCGCCGCCCCCCCGACTCCAAGCAATCATCTAGTAGAAATTTGCGAAACTTGTTGCCCCACTCCCTTACACATAATGCTTTAGTCATGTTGCCTTTACACACAATGCCTAAGTAAAATAGTTTAATTAAAATAAATCTAAATAAAAGAAATCAGGTTTTTTGTTTTTTGTATAATTTATATAATTAAGATACCAAGTCCCAAGAGGGATCAAATTTATTGAGAAAGAGAATGGATTCCTTTTCGCACTTTCTAGATTCGAAGTTAAGATGGATCTAAACTGGTTTAATTCTGCCACATGATTACCATGGATCAATACCATGGGTTCTCATAAACCTGAAGCTCGAAAACCACTAGTAACTGGATCAAATCAAGTTTACCTTAACTAGCCAATATAAATTAATAAAAATGATAATATCTAGGCTGGTTTCATTCATCCCTTTAAATATGATATATTCCAAGTGATTACCATGGATCAATACCATGGGTTCTCATAAACCCAAAGCACTAGTAACTCACCAAATCAAGTTTACCTTAACTACCCAACATAAATTAATAAAAATGACAAGGTAGAATTTTTATTTTAATATAGGTTATTTATATTTATATTTTATTCCTACCAAAATAAAATAAGTGTAACTTTTGGCCGTAGTCTAACGAGACTATTTTTTTCTCCATAAGATTTTTGATAAAATACAGAAGAGACTTTTGTAAATCCAGGTTACAACAGTGAAACTCCATCATCTTTTCACCATTTTCAAAAATAATTATTTTAATTTAAACTAATAAAATTAAAAAAATTTTTATTTTTATACATCTTAAATTACATTTATCACTTGCAACATTTCATTTCCAAAGAACAACCTAATTTATATAAATTATATAATTATCAAATAATTTATTTTTTAATTTACAGAACTAAAAATAAAAATATTTATATTTTCAAAAGACCTGTTAGATTCTATTCATCACTTACACCTTTTTCAAGTTACAATTGATTGATTTGGTCATGGTAAACCAATTATCTTTAACACGTACTAAATTACCTCTATTCATTAAAAAAAACCCAATTAGTTTGCCTCTAAATTTGGAAGGTAGCCAATTAGTTGCGTAAACTTGTAATACAAAGACAATGTGCCGGAAATTATTTAGTTGCGTAAACTTGTACTACAATGACAATGTGCCGGAAATACCCTTAAATCTCTGCCAGCCTTGGTCTGCAACGCCATGGTTCTTTTAAATATCAGAGAAAACTAATATGATAATAGAATATTGAAGGCAACAAGGCAATAGAAATATAAACTCTGTTGGATTGCTACGTGATTGCATACTATACTCTAGCTCACAGCTCAATGGATCCTCAGCGTCCATCCTATCACAACTATTGCGGAAGTTCATGGAATGTAATTGAGATCTCGGACGACGAGGAGTATGATGAGGGGTTGGATGATTCTGCAGAACAGCTTGGGAAATGTCCCCTTGAGGGGTTGGATGATTCCCCTTGAGGGGTTGGATGATTCTGCAGAACAACAGAAACGTCACTTTGATCACGGGTCATCTTGCCAAGTCGGTGTTGGTGTCGGAGGAGAGGAAGAATTCGAAGAACAGGGAGGCATGAAAGGAGAAGAGGATCAGAGCGACGAAAGTGGGTATAAGGATAACGCCTCAGAGGATACTGTGGTCCCCAAGCTTAGAACATCACAGAAGAGGAAATTATTGGCTCCAATGGTGGGGACAGATACTGTTATTAAAAAGCCCAAAAGGAGAGACACTAATGCCCGGACCAGATCAGCATCAGCATCAGCATCCAGGAAGTCGGGTAAGAAGAACAGGGTTAATGGCAATCCCGCAGCAAAAGATACTACTCTCATAACTCCCGCCCCCAGGCTGCTTGATGATGAGGATAAGGATGACAACCCAAACATGAGGATTTGTCTGTCAAAGATCCACAAGGCAGAAAAGATTGAGCTAAGTAAAGATAGACTGATTGCAGGTAGTACTAAACGATACAGAACGGTGAGGGCTACTAGGGGTGTGGTGGAGGGGGCATGGTATTTTGAGATCAACGTTGTTTACCTCGGTAAAACTGGGCATACCAGATTGGGATGGTCTACAGAGAAAGGAGATGTTGACGCTCCTGTGGGTTATGATGGGAATAGCTATGCCTAGAGAGATGTTGATGGCACTAAAGTTCATAAGGCTATCAGAGAGCCCTATGGGGATGGACCTTACGTGGAGGGTGACGTTATTGGGTTTTATATTAATTTTCCCAATGGCAGTGAGTACGAGGGCCAGCTTCATGATCATCACAGCAATGCAGTAGACGAAGCACCACAGGTGGTGCCTGGTATGTTCCAGTTCCCATATCTTTGACTTATTTTCCTCCAGTCATGTTTTAAACTAAAATTGGCTAAAATAATTTAAACTAAATGAATTGCTTATTTGAGTCTTCTTTCTCTAACTGAATGAGACGATTTTCTTTCTCCTTTACTAAAACCAAGATACTTCGGGCCCTTTGCCATTCCATGCTCGGTTGTTCCACACTACCATCTTCTAGTGTCCTTCAAACAGAGGTGTTTTGCACTCTTCATGGTCATATGTTTCTATTAAGCAAATTATGTCTCTATCTTCCGCAATAGGCCCTAACCCAGGTCCTCATCTCCATGGGTAACCTCCGCAGTTCCAACAAATTAATCTTAAGGAAACCTGGTTATGACTTGATTACTATTTATTTTGACATGCAAGACTCACATTTGAGTCTTTGTCCTTGCTTTCCCATACTAACCTTGCTTTCTAATTTCCTGTTGAAGAGTTTGTTGCCTCTTCTTCATTACCATCTCGCTGCTTTGTTTTGGAAGGAGGTCAAAATCGCGCTATCACAACTTTGCCTTTATAAATCCATGCTCTCTTGCCTTCATCTCTTGCTGTCATAACCTTTAAAATTTCCTCCCTTATTTTCTCCTGTTGTTTTACAGTTAAATCTTTTTTTAGGAAAAAACAAGAACCCCTCAAGAAATGTTTCTTGCTTAGAATGATATATTTATCATGCAAGCTAGGCATAATGACTTTTATGGGCCTGACTCTCTCCTCATAAAACTTATCCACCTTTCATGCTTGGCATATTTGTCCTTGCCATAGCGACTTGTATTAAGTCTCTTGCAAGGTCAAGAGTACATTCATTTTTTTCATAGTCCTTCACCCCTTTAATAATTATGGTTGTCAGCCTGAATATTTGTTTCTCCTTCCTTATTACTAGAATTGCTAATCACTTGAGCCCATGTTTTGGAAACTTTGGTGGAATCTCCTTTCGTTTCTTCTCATGCGTTTTCTTCATGGTTGTTTATTTGAGCAATCATTTTCCCTTTATCATGGGATGATTTCACATTCACCGCCTCTATACTTTCCACTACATATTTCTTTATGTTGGTGGAATCTCCTTTCGTTTCTTCTCATGCGTTTTCTTCATGGTTGTTTATTTTGACATGCAAGACTCACATTTGAGTCTTTGTCCTTGCTTTCCCATACTAACCTTGCTTTCTAATTTCCTGTTGAAGAGTTTGTTGCCTCTTCTTTATTACCATCTCGCTGCTTTGTTTTGGAAAGAGGTCAAAATCGCGCTATCACAACTTTGCCTTTATAAATCCATGCTCTCTTGCCTTCATCTCTTGCTGTCGTAACCTTTAAAGTTTCCTCCCTTATTTCTTCCTGTTTTTACAGTTAAATCTTTTTTTAGGAAAAAACAAGAACCCCTCAAGAGATGTTTCTTGCATAGAATGATATATTTATCATGCAAGCTAGGCATAATGACTTTTATGGGCCTGACTCTCTCCTCGTAAAACTTACCCACCCTTCATGCTTGGCATATTTGTCCTTGCCACAACGACTTGTATTAAGTCTCTTGCAAGGTCAAGAGTACATTCATTTTTTTCATAGTCCTTCACCCCTTTAATAATTATGTTTGCTGCCCTATTTTGTCTTTCCTTGCCTTCATTATCTTGCATGTTGTCAACCTAAATATTTGTTTCTCCTTCCTTATTACTAGAATTGCTAATAACTTGAGCCCATGTTTTGGAAACTTTGCTGTGGTTGTTTATTTGGGCAATCATTTTCCCTTTATCCTGGGATGATTTCACATTCACCACCTCTGTACTTTCCACTACATATTTCTTTATGTTTTCCACATCCGCCTTCATGCTTTGTTTATTTGGGCAATCATTTTCCCTTTATCCTCGGATGATTTCACATTCACCACTTTCCACTACACATTTCTTTATGTTTTCCACATCCGCTTTTATGCTTTGTTTATTTGGGCAATCATTTTCCCTTTATCCTGGGATGATTTCACATTCACATTCATCACCTTTGTACTTTCCACTACATATTTCTTTGTGTTTTACACATCCGCCTTCATGCTTTGTTTATTTGGGCAATCATTTTCCCTTTATCCTCGGATGATTTCACATTCACCACTTTCCACTACATATTTCTTTATGTTTTCCACATCCGCCTTTATGCTTTGTTTATTTGGGCAATCATTTTCTCTTTATCCTGGGATGATTTCACATTCACATTCACCACCTCTGTACTTTTCACTACATATTTCTTTATGTTTTCCACATCCGCCTTCATGCATTTCCATTCTGTCTTCCCTATCACGAGAGCTTCTTGTAGCAATGCCACTTGCTCTTTTAAAACTTTATTGCTTTTTGCTAAAGCCTTGTTCTCAACTGTTATTATATGAATTTTATGATCTCTCTTTTGCCCTTTAGTTTCTAAAACCTCCAACCTTGGTTTTGCATTTAACAATTCTTTCACATAAAGATCAAATGACCAGGTGAGAGGCGTGGATGTGGGACTATATAAGGCAGAATCATCAATGACTTCTTGTTGCCACGTGTTTGTAGAGGAGACTTGTTTGAGCGCTTCTTGCGAAGGGCTCGAGTACTCTTCTTTTTAGACCATTTCTTCCTTGTTTGCTCCCATTTTAAACGAACTATTCTTCGTTTTAAAATGCTCCGATATTGTTTGGCATTGACCCAAACTCACTTCCCAACTTTGACGAAGAAGACAATTTTCACTTGTCCTAAATCATTTGTGTCCACATGTTTTGAAATTTCTTATTCTTTTGTCATGTTTAAATGCATTTATAGTCAAACCTATTTCTAGAAATATGTAGGTCTATAAAATCAAAATGCCAAAAGTGGTTCGCACTGCTACCTGCTGTTGAGGTTATCGTTGCTCCTTGCTCGCTGCTTTTGCTGCATAATCTTTTATGTTGTCACATTGTTCACTTTGCTCACTACTCGCTGCTGCCCACTCTGCTATGTTCACACTGCTCAGACAGCTAAATATTAGAGCCAAAATGCAAAACACAACAAAACCCCGTTACTTTACCTATCTTAAAGCCATCGTTTCCTTTCGGGGTTTGATGCCAATGATTGTTGGAAATAATACTGAGAGGGGGGGGGGGTGAATCAGTATTATCAAATCAGTAAAACTTTTTAAATTCCATACTTAGATACATATACGCTACTTCAGTTAAGTGAACCAGCGTGTATATGCAACTGTGTCTAAAGCAACGAGCGTATATCCAAATTATTTATGATTCAAATAATCCATTACATGTTGATCTTTAGTTAATGCATCAAAACTTCATTGACCATATGAACAGTAAACAGAAGCAGTAAAACAGAACAGATCATCACACACAAGAAGCACACATGAACACCATGATATAAGGTGGAAACCCAATGTGGGTGAAAACCACCTGCTGCAATTTGTTTCTATCTTCTTTTAATAAGAAACTTCTTTTACAATGTACTGGTGCAGTGCTTTACCAGTACACAGGCTGCAACCTGCAGAGAGCTACAACCCTCTCTCGTTCTCCAGCTTCTCCTGGAAGGGAGCTACAACCCCCTTTAGCTCTTGTACTAGCCAAAATACTAGTACGTAGGTGCTGGCCTACAGAAGGCTACAACCTTCTCTTCCTTCCTCTAGGTACCGCGTTTCATAAATTTTCAGACTGGATACACTAAAGCACAACTCTAAATCTGAAGGCCACGTTTCATCCAATTTTCATACTGGACCCATCAATATCATTGAAGTACACAAACACTAGCATCATCAAAAACCCAATACTGAACCACTGAATCCCTGTCAACAAAAGCAGTTACCAGAACACAGAGCAGAACACTAAACTCTGCAACAATATTCAGACCCAACTGTATCATCAAAAATCATAGCTCAAATGGTATACGCTATTTGGACGAACCAAACCCGCGTACATACGCACTTTCACCAAAGCCAACCCGCGTATAGATCTATAAATATTCAATCATGACTTGCAGCTATTTCAAACTTAAGTTATACCCAGTTCAGAACATTACTTGCGTCAGTATACAGATCTAGAATAAACATAATCAATCATATAGAAATAGTTCATTTCAAACCATTTGATCCCGATCTATCCTTAGATCTTGTTCTCCATCAACTTGTGAGATCCCTCCTTAGCTTAGATCAAGCAACCCATAACTTGCATACTGGATCTCATCCTTCATCAGATATTCAAGACTTTCTCAATCCCCTTGCCTAATGATCTTCTTCTCCTTTTATAGTCTTAGGCCTTACTCAATACCATGGTCCAAAACCATAACAATTCAATAC
>APFE030991526.1:56286-66533 GCA_000404065.3 Pinus taeda | reverse complement strand
GCCATAGGAATCCCCTCTGATTGTTATTTTTGTGGCTTTATATTATTATTGTTAGGTTGGCTGGGTTATATTGTTGACTCCTTAGACTCTATATATAGAAAGGAGGTTTTTTCATTTGAATCATCCAAGAATTGTTCATTTATGTAATGTAAAGGAGGTTTCCCCCTCGAAGGGGCTGAATTTTAAGGTGTTGATCTACCTTTTCTATCTTTTCTTGTGTTGGTTTCATAACACCACCGGTGATGGAATCTATGAGGTTCTCGTTGGGCTTGCAGTTGGAGCGGTTTGATAGAATTTTTTGAGAAAATCAAATTCAGAGAGGATGGATCATAATCGCAGTAGCAATAAACAAAAAAAAATTAATGTAGTCAAAATTATTGCATGTAAATGGGCATACTACTGTAAGACCTGGTAAGGCATGTGTACCCCTCGGTGATCACTGGTAAAGTTTGGGTTAGACCTAGGTGATAGGGGGGATGTCGGGTTAACAATACCCCAAGTAAAAACTTTGAGTGGGGTAAGAGCTAGAGTGAGTGGGATTATCTCAGTTAGCAGGTTTGGCTGGAGTTATTAAAGGAACCCTAAGTCAAGTTTAAGGGGGGAATTGTTAGGTAAACTTGACTAAGGATAGAGTCAAAGTTGACCAGGTTAAACAGTGATGGTTTTGGGGCACATGGTATTGTACACCCATAGTATTCTGCCTGTGGTATTATATGTAATGGAGCTTATAAAAGACTGGAAGGACTTCATTGTAATGTAAGACCTGGAGGTGAGTGGTGAAGGCTCACTTGGTCGGATTGGCTAGGGTTTTGGCCAATGCTAATAAGATCATATTAGGTTGGGTTTTTCCCCAGATTTGGGGTTTTCCTGGATAAACATTTGTGTTTATGTGTTTATGGTTGTTGCTGGTTATTTTCTTATATTCATTCCTCTAAGTAGTTATTTATGTTATCTAGTAAATTTCTTAACAGTCTTTTTTAGGGTTTTAGTTTCATTAAGTCTAGGGTTTTATCAAAAAGGTCCCCAAATGTCCAATAATGGTCAACAGGTGCACGAGGAGGTTGAATAAAGTTCCAGTACCAATAAATTCATAATCACTTGCTCAGAAATGTATTTTTCCTCAAAACTCTGTTTTGAGGAAAAACAGAGTATTTTAGGTTTTAATTGTATAAATTCATGCAATTTCAGTTCTTTCATATGTAAATCAATTCAGTGGAAACCCTGGTCACCTTGCCAAGCTTTAGCTGCTCCATTCCTTGCAAGGCAAACAAAAAATCAAGTCATTCAATTCATCAAAAGCACAAATAAAGTAAACTACTCAAAACACAGAGTTGAAAAGTAAAGTCACATTGCAAACATTATAAAAGTGGGTTTTATGAATCAAAAATTAAAAGCTCTTGTGTATAAATCATTTTTCGCAATTCAAAAAGCTCATTTTCATTCAAAGAACAACGATTGAGAAAAGTGAACGTCGTGTTGAGCAAAGGAAGCGAACTTGGAGAAAAATTGTGCAAATTTGTGGGCACAGCGCACTGGGCGAGAGGCGCGATGCATACAACTGGTGTAGCGCACTGGGTTTCCTTCTTTAGTGTTAAATTTGTACTGGAACGACGCACACAAGAGGTGCGGTGTGTTGGGTTTGAGGTGCAGCGCGTAGAGCCGCCAAGCCCGATTTCCTCAAAAACTGGCTCAAATTGCCAAAATCGCTCAAATATTCTAGTGTGCAAGTAAGTCAAGCCCTTTTCCTTGCTAGTGAAGGAGTTTTTCTTAAAATTTTATGGTGTTTGTGTGAAGAAACTCAAATCCTATTTCCTTGCAATCTCTCCAAAAACCATTGCCTATGGTTTGCATTTGTCATTTTGTTGCCAAGTTCATTCTACCACTCCCTCACCTTTTCACTCCATTTATTTTCCTAGCTTATCCAGCCATTCCCTAACTCCCATATTCCTAAAAAATCATTCACCCCTATCTCGAACTCCCATATTCCCAAATCCAAACTACAAATCCCCAAAACCTAATTGTTGTCCCTAAGCCTACATATTACTCCCTAATCCCCTATTTCCCAAACAAAACCCTCTTATAATAGTCCCAAAACCCCTCATATCTTCTCCCTCCACAGTCCCTCATATATTCTTACCCTTGGTTGTAGAAAAATAAAAACACCATAAATATCTTCATACTGATCAAGAAAAATCACCCACTAGGAAACATCGAGTCTGATACTTCATATGACTGTGATGAAGAGACACACAGTGACTCTCATACAGAAATACATGCACCACGAGACCTCACAAGGGTGGCAAGCATATACGAGAGGAGCCTACTACACTTGCTGAGCTGCAAGCCCGCCCTCTCGCTATCACATGTTTCCAACACCAATCCTGTTATGAGTTCTGTGAGATGGTTTTTAGAGTATAGTATCATCATGAGTTGGCCCGATTGTTTGTGATTCATCTACATAATGGCCAAGCCACTCTAGCTGGTGTAACATTCACTTTAACACCGGAGTCTATTTCTCTAGCAACCAACATTCCTAATATTGGAGAGCAATGGAATAAAAGGAAGCAAATTGACAGGGAACATTATGAACCATACATCAAGCTCAGTTATTTGAGACAACTCAGCAGAGTTTTTCCCTTTCGGTACTTGAGAGATTCATATGCTCCTTTGATGAAACTTATAATGAAATATTTCAGCTGTGAGGGCTGGTTTTCTCGCCTATATGCCTATCATATCAAATTGTTGATGCACTTTACCAGGGTGAGAATGATGAATCTCCCCTACTTCATGTGCCAAAATATTCATAAGATGACCACCTTAGTACAACAAAAGACTCCTCAGCAGCAATTTAACAATATATACCATTTTTCTCTTATTAAAATTGTGGTCATGCATCAGCTTGGTTTGCAGGGCTTCTCATGGGAGGATTTCATTTCTCATGAGTTCTTCACAGCTCCTCAAGGACCTCCAGAGGCTTTTCATGAGACAGGTGGACCTTCACATCAGCAGGAGGATCATGAGACACAGACTGCTAGTATGCTAGTGTTTATCACCTATCAAAAGGGCACTAGATAGTTGTTTGTAGCAGCAAAGCGAGTATTATCTCCACCCAGGGTGGAAGGGGTCTTGCTTCCTTGATCAGCACAACAGGTTCAAGACAAGGGTAAGAGGGCATTATAGGATGAGGGGCCTTCAGGTGAGCAGGAGACTGATTTCATTCTCATTGAGGGTGATGACATTGATTTGGGCCCACAAACCTCAAAGCTCAAAAAGGTCATCCAGGAGCAACAAGCAGACATCAATGCTTTGTCCCTCAACTTAGAAAGAGCTAAGTGGATAATAAAGTACCTGGAGCAAAGAAACAAGCAGCTTCAGGATCAGCAAACGATTATGGAGTTGCAAAGCATGCGAGAAAACCGCCAAGGTACCATAAGGAGGAAGGTGAAGCTCACATCACTTGAGCAAGAAATCAATGTTGATCGAGAATCTTGGCTTGAGAGGGCTAATATCCATTTAGAAAGGTTGTTATAGAAGGCCATTAGGGAGAAGACATTGTTGAGGCATATGGCCTATCATTACATGGCGAGAAACAAAGTGTGGAAGGCACGAATCAAGAACTTGAAAGCAAAGTTGAAGAGGGCATCGAGGAGGTGAAAGGAGCAAGATAGAATTGACATATTATCTAAGGCTTCTTTGGCCCAACACAGCACTTTATGGAGAAGACTCAGCCCAAATTTCAAAAACTTTGGGACGCTTTTTGCATTTTTGAATTTTTTGGGCTAAAACACATAATTTTCTGCCTTATGCGCCGCGCCACCTGGCGCTCACTTTTGATGGAGGCGTCCAAATGAGAAAAACTCAGCATTTTTGGATTTGGCATGAAGAAATATGCTTACCTACCAATGGCCAAGAAATTTTGATAGGTTTTGAGCCCTCAAAAACGTCAAAAACACCCAAACAATGACCTCACTACCCCTATTTTGGCACACAAGAAGCAGTGTTGGGAGGACTTAGATTTGGAGGGGCAAATGGAGGCCAAATTCAAAAATTCCACTTGTTCTAGAAAGTAGACAGGTAGATATTTCTAGCAAGCACACATGGAGAAACTTTTGACACAAGGAAGGCCTCCAAAAGTGGCTGCAAACAAGTGCTACGCATAGGGAAATCAGTGTGACACATTGGGTAAATTTTGCTCAATTTGACCAAGAATACTCTGTTTTTCACCTAGCTTCTTGACAGTTTGACTTTTCTCCTTCTTAATGTCAAAATTATGATGTAATTTAATGTAAATTGATGGATCTTGATGTAATTATGTCAAATTTTCACTAATGGAGGTAGATTCATCTATCAAAAAGTTGTTTGCAACTGAATGAATCAGTTCCCTAGTTTCTAGAGGCAAGCTGTTCCACTGCCTAATTTCTAGTTCTTAGTTTATAATTAGTTAGAATAGATCCTAAACTTATGAGCTCGACCCTTAGAGGCTAGGATGAGTTATGGTTTGTATATATCTTGTGATTTTTTAGTCATTAGCATGGTTGGACTTTTGAGAAAGCTTAGAGCTTCATTGTATAAACATATCAGCAGTTTGGCTAAGGAATAGAACAGGGTTTGCAGCACTTTATGGGATTCATGTGGCATGTTGCTTTGATATTGTGTTTTCTTCTGCAAATTATAAGTTTCCATGTGTTTTATGTATGCCACTCTCTCTCTTTACTTCATCTTAACTAAAACAAACAAGGGTATAGGAAGAATCCATTGAAATTGCAGTGCTCTACCTAGGGTTTGCTTAATTATTTATGTTTTCAGCTGTTTGAAGAGGATCCCTGAGGTTTTCTTGCCATTTTCAATCTCTCACCTATCTAAAGCTCTCCATCTCACTCAATTTGAAGTGTCAAATCAGTTGCCTACCTTGCCCCATAGAGATCTCCGCAAAATTGAGCCTCATTCCCCAGACCCAAATCTGCCTTTCCATTTGAGCCAACAAAACATCATCAAATTCAATCAAACTCTTATGCACACATACCTAGCCTAAAATCAGTCTTCATATCAGTTATCTCAAGCCTCATTGATCATATTTTGCTGAGATAGACAAGGATAGATCCCTCTCCTGACCTGGTAGGGCTAGCTACCAAGTTAAGCGTGGTTTGATGTTAACCTAGATCCTACCTTTCTCAGCCTGAGGTAGATTTAGGCACTAACATAGTGGCGACCGTACCGGGGAAGAAATTGTTTGTTTTTTAGTGTTTTTCATTTTATAAACTACAGACGGAGCCTGAAGATTAGCCAAGTAGCCTTCGAAACACTTTTTCTTTGCATTAGCGAAAGTAGATAAAAGCTGCTTCAGTCAATCTCCGGTCTAGTCTTATAAATGGCACATATGACTTGGAAATTGCCACAATACATGAATCAAGTTAGATCTGATTGTTGATGGTGGACATTAGTCAGACACATATGAAGGCTGAAATCATTCACCTGGCGAGTCCAGTGTTGAAGAATCTCAAGGTTTATACTTTTTATGGTGACTCTACTCTTCAAGAACCAGTAGCCTGAAGAATCTCTTGATGAATTCATGGTTATCAAAATGGTTTTGCTAGATCGAAGATATGCTCCCATGAGCCGAGATCACATTCCAGGTTTTCCAAATAAAATTCCTAAGGTAGATTGGCAAAGGAATTTGCCTACGTTTAAAGATGATGATAGGAAGGATGCTGCTTTACATCTGGTTAGATTTCACATACATATTCGCAAGTTGAAGGTTGATTTTCCTAAAGAATGCTTGATGAAGATATTCATGGCCACTTTGGAAGGTGAAGCCTGATCTTGGTATGAAAGTTTGCCGCCCGCTTGTATTTACTGTTTAAAGGATTTTCATGACATGTTCTTTGAAAGGTATAAAGAATATTATCCATCCCTAACCTTAGTTCAGGACTATTGTAAACATGTTTATAGTTTTATTGAAAGTCTTGAGAAATTTTATGAAGATGATGAATTCATGGATGATGAGATCATGGAAGCCCTGCATGAAAATCCATTTCAGCAGGATAAAGAGGATATTTATCAAGATGTGCAGGAAAATTTGCAGGTGGATCAAGATCTTACTACCGTGGAAAATGATGAAGGACAGGGTTTTATTTCATATCTATCCATAGATGAAGACAGTATGCAAGAAAGTCAAGTTTCAATTTCAGAATGTGATAAAGTCAAGTCAGTTATTTCAGATCTAAATTCATATCGTGATGATCAAGACTAACTTGTTTTGAATCCCATGAAGGAGAGTTCTGTTGTTGAGATCATCTGGAATGAAGAAGACAGAGTTATTGATCCAAATGTTCTCATTTCATTAGAACAAAGCCTTCATGAGGAGGTAATCCGGTTAGTTCATGAAAAACAAGATGAGATCTTTGTTCAAGTAAGTGAAAAATCTTCTTTCAATAACTCAGTGATAAATGATAATTTGATTGCCATGTCATATGAAGATGATCAACAATGTTTTCAAATTTCAGAAGATCAGGGAATTAAGGACTGTCATTCAAGTTTTTCATCTTTTAAAATGTTATTTCATGAAGACAATCACTGTTTGAGCAAAAGAAAACAAAAAGTATTATCTCCTTTGTCTGAAGATGAGATAGATCAACTCCTGAAAGGTTATGTTATAGCCCAAGCTAATGCAGATTTGCAGCGCGCACATGGTCAAGAAAGTGTTGGTGAAACTTCTTCCTCTTTTGAAAATGATGACAGTCTTGTAATTAGCTTTATAGATCAGCAAATAGATAATATTTTCTTTCATGAAGATGATAAGGCTGTCATGTTTGATAATATTGAAGATTGTTTTCTGTTTAAGAATGACCTAGACCATGAAGTTGAGGAATATGAGCTTGAGAGAGACAATATGCCAGAATTTCTCATGGTCAAGGAATTTACAACTAACACTCATATGGTAGAAGCTTATACCTCTCTGTGCCTTCCTATCATTCAGCAACCAGTTGTTCTTTTAGATCATAATGAAGGGAGTACTTGTATTTTTGCTGCTAGATCTCAAGCCAAGCTAGTGCTTCAGGATGATCAAGATCCCTTCGACATCCTTTTGCAAGCAATAGAGAAGATGAATGTTGCATAGTTCGTTAGCATAAGCCTTGGTTTTAGTTCTTATTGTGAGTTGCCTACATGTACATCCTTCTGCCTGCTCCGGGAAAGTGAGAGCAGAATTTCAGTATGTAGCCATCTACTGGATTGGTTACACTGGAAGAGCCACTTCACATGATTTTACATATTTCATCAGTAGGTAGGTGGTTGTCATCATGATTTGAAGTCCTCGAATCTCGATGGTCTATTTCCATTTTAAAAGCTTTGTAAGTACTTGTTTCAATTAAGTAAGTCTTGAGTCATTTTTTTTGTTTTAGTTAGTGTCAAGATAGTTTCAGAGTCAAATTGTACCGTCGTCATTCATTCAGTTTGGGGCCCGAAGTTAAGGCTATAAAACTGAAGGATTGATTTCAGTTTTGGTTTGGTTGGTTTGCATTAGGTCTTTCAAGTCTATTTTAGTCTTGAAATTGAGTTATTTTCGAGTCAGATTCAGTCCTGAAATTGACTTAAGAGTTTGGTTTTGATTTGTCAAAGTTATTGAATCCATAGCCCAATGGACGAAGGCACTGCCTACTTTCCCAGAGATCTGTAGTTCTTGGCAACTCCAAGGAGCTACCATCCCCATTGCAGCCAATGTTAGTGTCGGTATCTTCATCCCTCTGTCAGAGATCAAATTCTCTTGTTGCATTGCATATTAGGTGTCCCCCTCAGTCAGCTGCATTCCATTAGGAGCATGGATCATCTGATGGAAGTGGCTTGTTATACATTTTCCCTCATGTCCTTTACTTGCTAGCCCATTTTCATCCATCAAGATCTTCTACGGTCACTTTCTGTCTTTAAATTTGAAAAAGTCTTTTCTAGGGTTTTAGTTTCATTAGGTCTAGGGTTTCATCAAAAAGGTCCCCAAAATGTCCAATAATGGTCAGTAGGCACATGAGGAGGTTGAATAAAGTTCTAGGACCAATAAACTCATAATCACTTGCTCAGAAATGTATATTTCCTCAAAACTCTGTTTTGAGGAAAAATAGAGTATTTTAGGTTTTAATTGTATAACTTCATGCAATTTCAGTTCTTTCATATGTAAATCGCTTCAGTGGCAACCCTAGTCACCTTGCCAAGATTCAGCTGCTCCATTCCATGCAAGGCAAACAAAAAAGAAAGTCATTCACTTCATCAAAAGCACAAATAAAGTAAACTGCTCAAAAAACAGAGTTGAAAAGTAAAGTCACATGGAAAACATTATACAAGTGGGTTTTAT
This sequence comes from Pinus taeda, assembly GCA_000404065.3. Taxonomy (NCBI): domain Eukaryota; kingdom Viridiplantae; phylum Streptophyta; class Pinopsida; order Pinales; family Pinaceae; genus Pinus; species Pinus taeda. The sequence goes on along the minus strand of APFE030991526.1, from coordinate 58,192 downwards.
GAATAAAAAATTATAAGCTCTTGTGTATCATTTTTCTCTATTCAAAAAGTTCATTTTCATTCAAAGAACAATGATTGAGCAAAGTGAAGGTCATGTTGAGCAAAGGAAGTGAGCTTGGAGAAAAACTATGCAAATTTGTCGGGGCGAGAGGTGCGGTGCATACAAGTGGCACGACGCACTGGGTCTCCTTCTTCAGTGTTAAATTTGTACTGGCGCGATGCACACAGGAGGCATGGCGTGTTGGATTTGAGGCACGGTGCATAGAGATACCAAGTCCGATTTCCTCAAAAACTCCCTCAAATTGCCAAAATTGCTTAAATCTTCTAGTGTGCAAGTAATTCAAGCCCTTTTCCTTGCTAGTGAAGGAGTTTTTCTTAAACATTTATAGTGGTTGTGTGAAGAAAATCAAACCCTATTTCCTTGCAATCTCTCAAAAAAACATTGCCTAGTGTTTGCATTTGTCATTTTGCTACCAAGTTCATTCTACCACTCCCTCACTTTTTCACTCCATTTATTTTCGTAGCTTATCCACCCATTCCCTAACTCCCATATTCCAAAAAAACCATTCACCCTTATCCCCAAATCCCATTTTCCCAAATCCTAACTACAAATTCCCAAAACCTAATTGCTATCCCTAAGCTTACATATTACTCCCTAATCCCCTATTTCCCAAACAAAACCTTGTTATAATAGTTCCAAAACCTCTCATATCTTATCCATCCACAATCCCTCATATATTCTTACCCTTGGTGGCAGAAAACTAAAAACACCATAAATCTCTTCATACTCATCAAGAAAACTCACCCATTAGCAAACATCGAGTCTGATCCTTCATATGACTGTGATGAAGAGACACATAGTGACTCTCCTACAGAAATACATGCACCAAGGAGACCTCACAAGGGTGGTAAACATATAGGAGAGGAGCCTACTACACTTGCCGAGTTGTAGGCCTGCCCTCTCGCTATCACATATTTCCAACATCAATCATGTTATGAGTTCTGTGAGATGGTTGCTAGAGTCCAGTATCATCATGAGTTGGCCTGATTGTTTGTGCTTCATTTACATAATGGCCAAGCCACTCTAGCTAGTGTAACATTCACTTTAACACTGGAGTCTATTTCTCTAGCAACTGGCATTCCTAATATTGGAGAGCAATGGAATAAAAGGTAGAAAATTGACAGGGAACATTATGAAACATACATCAAGCCTGATTATTTGAGACAACTCAGTAGAGTTTTTCCCTTTTGGTACCTGAAAGATTCATATGCTCCTTTGATGAAACTTACGTTGGAAATAATACTTAGAGGGGGGGGGGGGTGAATCAGTATTGTCAGATCAGTAAAAACTTTCCAATTTCATACTCAGAAACATATACGCTACTTCACTGTACCAAAACTGCGTGTATACGCGCTTTCTCCAAAGGAAACCCGCGTGCAGATCTAGAAATAATTACTTATGCCTTCGCTATCAGATCCGACCCTTGCCAAGCGTTCTGAACAGATAACCAGCGAATACCAGATCTTCTCACTTCATCAGACACCCATTGCACACCCTTTGCCTAATGATCTTCTCCTTATATAGCCTTAGGCCTTGCTCAATACCATGGTCCAAAACCATAACAAACCAATACCATCAACTCAAAACTAGGGATCAACACGTCTGTCGAGACCCCATGGTCCAAAACCATAGGCACAACTCCCAAGGAATAACCGCCACGGACCAAAGATAAGTTTTCCACATACACACGCTTTTACTGAAGCCAACCTGCGTGTACACGCAACTTGGTATATAGCGAACCTGCGTGTATATATTTTCTCTTTCTATCTTGTTGTATTAAGATCTGTCCTCTGATTAAGTTTCCATCACCTGTACCTGTCTCTGAGTGAGTTGCCATCAAGGACAA